>VZTL01033870.1:0-87419 GCA_013400535.1 Scopus umbretta | reverse complement strand
CCCCCCCAATCTATTTACTTTCCAATATGCTTTAGTATCCCTTTCGAGGGATAGGGCAGATATTTAATTTTACAGTTGTTCCCTTCGCTTGCAGATTAACTTATTTTTTCCAATTGTTCCTCCTTTGTAATCTTTATACTTCAAGACCCATGCTATCTGAATTTTTCACATTCTGAAGGTTATTTTAATTGACATAGCTCTTCACTGAAAAACAGCCAATTCTTTTCCAGCTCTTGCCCTTCTCCAAGGTGAGCTGGAGGGGATGGAGACCGTCCCCTGTCACAAATGGAAGCCAGGGGCTGTTGCAGCCTGGCCCTCCTACAGGGAGCCCTGCACAGCAGCAGCCTCCATCCCAACTCTTTCATCTGCTTTGGCTTCTCTAATTTGAGTTTCTGTGTAATGTTTATTCCTGGCCATCATTGCTCAAAGGCACTTTGATCCTTGCAAAACCTCTCGAGAAAAAACCATACATAGAACACCATCACAATCACCATTCCTGTCTCTTAATGACATTGCACAGCGTTGCTAACATTAAACAAGTATCTTGCACAATTTAGTTAGTTCTAGGCAAGGCTTCAAAAGGTAAAGTTCATGTCAGATACTGTTGGCTTGTAGCCACC
This sequence comes from Scopus umbretta, assembly GCA_013400535.1. Lineage (NCBI taxonomy): Eukaryota > Metazoa > Chordata > Aves > Pelecaniformes > Scopidae > Scopus > Scopus umbretta. Next base: position 86,799 of record VZTL01033870.1, on the reverse strand, counting down.
TACCTTGCTGACGTTGCCCTCTTGCCGTTCTTCGTCTATCTGCTTAGAATTTCAGTTGCATGAAACACATCATGACACAGACTTTTTACGACAGTCTGAGATAGTTCTCAGAGGAATTTGAGTGTTGTCTCCCTTCACCCAAGTAAGCACTAATACAGACTCTCTGTTAATATGCATAACAGGAGCTATTTCCTGAGGCACGTCTTTATTTTAATAGAGTAATTTGGAGTATTTTTGAAAACATATGCAATTAACATTGATTTTTTTTCACCATGACACTACTTAAGGTACCTAAATGAGAGCCCGAGATGTACTTTTCTTGTATTCTCTGAGAGAGTGCTCCAACATATGCACTCCACTTTCTCTCAAGTGGAAAATGCTTTGTCTGACATCTCTTTGCAAGCTCACACGAATGTCTCCTTTCTCTCACTTTACCACAGCGCTGATTAATGTACTTGCTGAACCAGTGAGATACTCACATTCCTGCAAATCCTTTTTGTTACTGCTACTTTTATTAGGTACCCGTGCCCCTTTGGGCTATGCGTTACACAGATGCAAATTTTCAAATTGCTCAGGATTGGCTTTCGTACGTACAATTAGATTGGAGTGTCCCAAAATTCTCAGAGCTTAGCAATCAATTGCGCCTGGAGTCTGGATCCCCGAAAGCTGTTTTTCTCTGGCTACTTTCCAAAACACTGTAGCAGATCACCACAGCGCCTACTCTGGTTACTGGTCCTGTGCCTTTCTAATTTGTGTCTCTGTGTTCGAGGCGCTGATGGTCCCTCCTGGGGTTTCTCCCCAGCGAAGAGCACTGGGTTGTGCCTCCTCCCTCCTGTAAGACTGGAAAGCAGTAGGGACACGCACCCACACCAAGAAGCTGGAAAGACCTGCAACCCTTGTTTCAGATGTAATGCAAGCATCTCTACTTGCCAAATGGTTCTCCAGAGGTGACCCCAAAGAAGAAATAGCTCACAGTCTGAACAGTTTAGGTCCCATACTGGCCAGATGTGCCAAGAGCATGCCTACTGGTGTGCCATTCCTATTTACCAGATGAGAAACCAAGACACAGAGGGCTTATGTGACTCGTTCAAGGCCCAAGTAAGTTTACTGCAAAATGAGCTACACTGGGAGTTTTGTCCAAATTTCCTGTTTCTATGATTAATTTAGTTCCTAGTAATTTTCTTATTTTTCATTCATAAAATGCTATGAATAAATCATATGCTGAATTTATCGTTCATGTATTTATTTACTTTTGGGCACACGTTGTGGCATTAAGCAGTAGCCAGCACTGCAGACTCTTGATTGCCCGAGCAGGTGAGCTGACAGTAATTGCAGGAGTTTCCAGAACTGACTCTTGGTTTAAGATCTCCTCCCTTGCACTTCCCTCTGCAGTTGCAGAATACAATTTTTTTTCCATTTTTCATTACTGTGACATCTCACTGAAGGCAGAGAGGTGATGTTGCAACTAACCCTGCTTGTGAGGATTATCTGGCAGTGGAGAGACTGATGGCCCCATCACTCTCTTCCTAGGTGGAACAAGCTTCCACCGCTGCAGGAGAAAAAGTCTCTCATGCGTATCTGAGAGGAGTTGGGAGGTCTGCTCTCCTGTCTGTACCCAGAAACGGGTACACCAGCTTCTGGGGGGAGGGACGAGAGAGAAGAGAATATACCTTTGAAATTTAGTGCCCAGGTGCAAAATGAATGGGAAAAACTTGGAATGCAAAATGAATTTTCTCATAACAGCTGTAGAAAAAAAAAAATACAGCTGCTGATAAATGCTCTTGTTTTGTAAGTGCAACGTTCTTTGTCAGCTCCATGTTTTCAGCTCTCAAAAGCTCAGGAGAATTGTTGTGAATGATGTGCTCAGGATTTTTAGGAGCTATGCTCTTCGTTACACTTGCTTCCCTCCCTTGTCTTATTTATGTGAGGTTAGACGCACACGTTATTTCAACCCCAAGAGAAATAGGCCAGCTCATTTCAGCATTTCAAAACTAGATGAAAAGGAGATGAGATAGTTTAGATACTATTTTAAGGCTCACACATTAAAGATTCTCCTGAGATAATGAATCTGTCTTTGTTTTCAGAGGGGGATGCAGAACATTATTTTTGTACGAGAAACTTTCGAAAGAAAACCAGAACTGTCTTCTTAAAATTAAAACAAAATTGTCTGCTAAAGTCTATACAGCAGAGACCAGCTCATTTGCTCAAACGCCGTACGGGCTCATCCTAACCACTGTCTTTCACAGGGTCCTGGCATACAGCCTCTCAGCGGCAATGCAGCCAGCTGCAGGGGGATCACCGGTCACCGCTGTCTTGGGTGGAGTGAAGCCTGGAACGCGTGCGGAGCTCCTCAGTCCCGTCACTGGGTGAACACGGAAAAGGAAAACCCAGCAGTGCCCTAAGACTCCAGGGGGAGAATGCAAAGCTCTGCCTCAACTAAGCCGAATTTACATGTGGTGTTCCTGTTCTCTGAAGATATTTCAGTTTTAAAAAGCAGATCAAAATGAATGAAACAAAGTTCTGTTTCTTAGTTGGGATCAATCTATCAAAACATGAACAAAAATGTTAAACACATTCATCCAAATTCTGCCTCTGGTAAGGAGTCACTCTGACCTCCCTCTGCAGCCTGCACTGGTGAGATAAAGAAGCTTGCGGCAAAGAGTTTGCATTTTATTTCTTTTTGAAATGAAGCAGAAAGCTTCCCTTTTGTGGGTATAAGTTCTTGAGGTACCTGGGCTCCTGAGCCTTTTCTCAAGCACTTGAGCTCTCTACTGTAGAAGTAAGCATGAAGATTTGGCAGTGCACCATAGCACAGAAAGTATGGTTAGTGAGATGAATTGTTTTAAAATATGAAAATTAGTATTTATTATTATTATTTTGCAGGATATTAGAGCTTATTCCGTTTAGAAAATCTCTGGAAAATGGAAGAGTGAATTTGCAGTAAAGGTAGGAAGGCTTGGCCATGATGTGAGCAAGGAAAACATCAAGTCCATATTTCCCAAGCACAGTTAAGAAGCCCTGATGCTTGTGTAATTTTTGAGTGTTGGAGAAAAAGGTATAATCTTGCACTGGGAAGTTTGTGGTCTTGTTAACTAAGTCATGTCTGTCTTACTAAATTTGCAAAACTAATTGTGCCGTACAAACTTGCCTTATTCAGTAACTTAAAGTATATACAATCACTCCTGATTAAAGTCAGTAGATAGGCAGCATGCATTGTTTTGTTTCATTTATTAAGAGTATTGATGACCAATAGGCAGGTATACTCGATTGCATGCTTGTTCTGCACTTCAGCCTACATCAGACACATTTTCCATGTGCTGAGATTCGGTGGCTGAGGAAGCGGGACCCATGTGCTGCTGCCATTTCATTTATTCCCTGAATTGGTAGGAGTCACCTAGCAAAGAAATGGGAAAATTTGCAAATGACCATTTTGTTGAGACCTTAATGCCATGATGTTCAGTCCTGTGGGAGCTGCCTATCCTAATGCACTGTTCATGCCGCACTGTTTTGCCAACAGACAAGCGTTGGAACTGCTGGGAACAGTCATGATTGCAAAGCAGGAAACACCTCTAAAGATACAAACATCTTTAGAATTTGGACACCAAATACCCATTTATTTTTAATGAGATGTAAATCTGTGAATCTGTAGGTATCTCTGATAACCTCATTCTTGTTCACTTGGGAAATCTGCCAAAAAGTATGGCCAATTGCTTGCCCTGGAATTACTGTCACTGGTTTTGTTTGAAGGGAGAGGAAGGGGATGGATTTTTCCAAACACCACTGAATGGGACTGACCTGAAGCAGACACCCCCTGAAAAGTTACATTTTCAGGAGTTTGTTTTAAAAGAATTAGTCTATAGAACACAGAGTTCTTCTGAAGACTGAACTTGCAAATCATGTAGTGTCACCTTGGAGTGGTATTTTATGCTGCGACATTCATTGCTACTCTAGCTTTCCCAGTGACTGTATAAATCGCTTTTGCAAGCAGAAATTTATTGTATATATGCGATGTAGCTCTCTTGATTTTGCCCCTCCATCACTCTCCCAACTCCACCCCAAAACAGATGTTGCTATAAAGTGATATGTCATTTGTTTCTGAACTTTTCTTAATGATTGTGGTGGCATTTCTAATATTTCTGAGAGGCAAATGCGGCAGCTGCCACCATAATTGTTTCACTAAGTCAATGAAATACATTTTATACCACAAAAAAAAAAAAAAATCAGCTATGATTTCATAATTATTGCTTCCCTTGTTCAGCTCCAGTGCTGGACAGTCATTCTGGTCAGTCTGGATATTCCCCAATCTTAAAACCCAGGATCCTACAAAACTCAGTGCTATGTGCTTTTTGCTATGCATGTTGAACAAATATCTCACAGATTTGAACAATTTTGCTAGACTAACTTGCCAGGAGACATTTTGACTTTATTTCTTTGTCCTGTTTTAAAATCTAGTCTCCTCCTTGACTGGCCCTCATGCAGACCCATCATACTTAACCCAGAAGGATTTTCTGTGAGGCATATTTGGGCTTCCTTTCTGGTATAGCTTACTTAAGGTGAGCTCTGTCATTCTGCTTTATCTGTCGGGTTTTTTTTGTTGTTTTCTGATTCTTTTTGAAGAGGTTCATAGAAAAGGATTCAGTAAATTTGCCAGCTACTCTGTACTGTCTTTGGGCTTTATTTTCTTTTGTTTTCTACTGAAGTATTGAAACAAAATTAAGATGCCTTATACATGCTTTCTACTATAGACAAAGATCAAGTAAAATGTAAGACAGTCAATACTTTCTTTGACCTTGGTCCTGCCCTTGCTTCACACTTCCTTCACCCTTATGCAAATGCTATACTCCAAGCCAATACTGAATTTCTTTCATTAATCACAACACCAATTTATATAAAGTTTATTTTTAATATCACAGCATAGCTTCTCAGTAATTTTCCTTATGCTTTTGAAAAATTGAAGTTGTTCATATCAATCATTCTGTACTTTTATGCAATTAGCTGCTGTGAAAATATTTTAGTCATCTATTTTAAAGAACAAAATAACAACTCTGTCTCTGCAGAGCACTCATAGATATTCAGAGTTTGTGATTCTGCCATGACCTGCTGAATTGGTCATGGTTCATTCGGTCATGGTTTGAGGAGCTGCCGATGCTTGGACATGGAGTTTTAATTTGATCCATTATAGTAATTTAGGCCAGCTATGAAACCGTGGTCTGGATCCATATCTAAATTCTGAAAATGTTACAGTCCCATCAGTGCTAGAATTATTAAATGATACGTATTTGGGGTATTTGGGATTGCTGTCTTCTACGCTGTCGCTTGCAACTGCCAGCACACAGCATTCATGCCATGATATCTTTTCTGTTAGCCATTTATAAAATGCCCACAGCTGTAAGCATCATTCGCAGGGACAACCAGAAAACCAATCATAGTGCACTATTTAATAACAATGCCTTTAATTCTAAATGCTAACTAACGCACAGGCGTTGCTGAAATTAATGTCTGTTGCTAAGCCAAACCCCAAAAGTTGCGCGGTTTAAACTCTGGTTCCAGTAAGCTTAGCAGTAGCCTGTGGGAAATGCAGGAGCTGTAACTAAAACTGTTTCAATTTTTAGAAGGGGCCTTTGAAGACTTAGAAATACGACTTTGACGTATTTGAGAAAAAATAATTACAATGAACAATAATTTCCAGGTTTGTTTTAGCATACTTGTGAAGCATTGGATCTCTACAATCATCAATATTTGTCCAAATTCAATCAGATAATGAAATGTCTGGAGTCAGAAAAGACCACTGTTTATTACAGTGTCTCTGGGGAAAGGAGTGTCTGGTAGAAGATTTTTATTTCCTTTGGTTCCTGTTGACTCATCCAGCTGATCTTATTTGAATTTACACTAGAATTTAACCTGGTACAGAAACAATAAAATGTTTGTTCAAAAAAAGGAGAAAGAGTATGTGGAAAGTTTTATGTTATGAAAATGAGGGAAACATCTCTAAACTGGAATTGTCGCAGGAAATGTAGGCTTTTTTGAAAAGAAAAAGAGAAAAGATACCGAACTGGATCGTGAATCTTCTAGGCTTAAAATTCTAAATAATAACCCTGAGAATTTATGCATCATTTAGCATATCTCAAACCAGCATTTCCTTGTCCCACAAATAAAGACTTTTTCTGGTATTGATTAGTGTTTTCTGTTTCTCAGTGACTCGGATTCCTTGTTTATAGTTTATAGTTTATACCTACATCTATCTAGCTGTCTCAGGACATGAAGTTTCATTCTTGAATGTGCAGATGTGACAGTGGAATTTAGAAAGTGATGTTTACCCATGTCAGCTAAGCAAAAGCACCCAGAACTGTCTATCTCTATGTTCAGTGAAGTCAGTGGTAAAAAAATGCCACAAAAGATGTTCTATAAGGTCTTAATGTGCTTGTAATATATGTCCATATATAATTTGTTTTAGTGATGAATATATGGATGTCAAAAAATTCGAATAAACTCAGACTTATAATTTATCCAATGGGCAGCTAATCCATGATAAATGCAACAGGCCCCAGGAAAGAAAACTGCAAAGTATTACCCATGTTGACAAATTAGTGATGTTATCTTGCCTTTTCGATTTCTTCAATTATCCTGATTTAGTTTTGACAAGTCAATTAATCAATGAATATAGCCCCTTTTTAAATTTGCTGTTTAGCCTACTATTCACTGTTGATATCGAAAAGAAACTAGGTATATGAACTGCAGCATTCAGTTTTCAGCATTAAGCATATTAGTGTATTTCTTTGGTTTTGATCAAAGTTGTGGCGCAGTGAATGTCAGGTTACTGTTTCTCATGTATTCCTTGTACTCCGCTGAATAAAAGTGCTATGGCAACTTTATATCAAAAAAGACTTTAGAGTTGTTGTCTATATCTACACATAGTAAAAACAAAAACAAAAACCAAAAAAACCCCAAAACCCAACCACCACCAATTTGGACTGCTTTTATCCCTTTTTTTTGAGAGGTCTTAGAGGAGTACTCAGAGAATAATGGCTCAAATCTCAGAAGATGCTTAATGAGGCAGATATTGACCCAGTTCAGCCAGAAAGAAACAAACAAAAAAAAAAGAAAAGGACCCAAAGAAGGCATCCCAAAAAGAACATCCTCCAGTACAGCATTAAAGTCAGTATTAGAAGCAAAACTTTTTTATCCTTATACCAATTATTAAATAATCCTTCACCCAGGTTAACTATTAAATTGGCTTCTAGCGATGCCATCAGTAATATACAGAAGTATCTCTATTTTAGAGGTATGAACAAGTCCGTACAGCCAAAGAATTTTTGTAGACTGAGGGTTTAAGAAATTGAAAACAAATTATTACCTAAAAATTAATTTCCACATTATATTAAAGAAAAACATCACCAGTATTGTATGTCTTAAAAGTTTCATTGGTCAAAAAGCAATATTGATTAATTGGGGGGTGTTGGTCTGTGTGTGTGTGTGGGGGGGGTAGGTAGGCATACAGAGGGGGAGAAGGGTTTCTGCAGTAATGGCTGGCAGAAATGAAAAATAAACCTTGTAAAGGCCACATAGTGCATGATTTTACATTTAAATAATTAGTTCTGAGGCTGGCACTCTGGAGAAGCAACTGTTTCACCCAACTCTCCATGATCTGATTGTGTGTCATCATAAATCAGCCTTCCCACCATCACCTTTTTCCCAGATAACAGCTGGTTACAGAAAGATCAATCTTTTGCTGGAAATACTTTAATTTAAGTGATTCATAGGATCATGTTTATTACGAGGAAAAGTTTACATGGATTTGTACAATTCATTTTGATTCATTGACTTTCATTTGGACTCAGAATGAAAATAAATGTTGGAACGAGTTGTGGAGGAGATGTTCCATTTTCTGGCCAGCCCTATGGTTGCCATCAATTATTCACAATAACACTTTATAACTTCTGGTAAATTTTTTTTATGACAACACTGCAAATTTGATGGAGGTATCTGTCGTAAATAGAAGGGGAAAGCAGACGATTTGCTCAGGAACGACACAAAAACGAGCTGCAAACAGAGCAGCCACAGACTCTGTTAACACATGACACGACCTCAGCTGAGAGATGACAGTTAACAAGGGATTTCTCGCTGAAAGAGTAAGTCTTCATCGCTCCAAGTGGGTCATTGGGTTGTTCTCTTAAAAATTGTAATGGATTTACACTCATCAGTGGGCTGGGACAGGAAGGGATGCAATATGTGCTGGCATATACATAATACACACAGACTAGAACCAAGTGCCTATAGGACAGGACAGTCAGGAATGGTTTCCCAGAGCATATCACACTGAACCAGCATAAAATTGTAGTCCAAGGCCTTCACCTGGTCTGTTGCCAAGTATTCAGAGAGCAGGCAGTCTCATCACGTCAGATACCATGGACTGCTGAGGGAAAAGTTTGGTTTCCCTACGCAAAATTGTGTGATGGTGATGGCATTTGTAAGGGATGAGCATTTTCTTAGCTTGGATGCTGCTGTTGCATTTGAAGGTATGAAAGATGTTTCAGGCAGCTCTTATCCATGACGTAGTTGCAGCCTCCACCTGAATTTCTAAAAGATTTTGTTCAGCAGAGTTTCTATGTGCTGATACAGCAAACTCTCGCTTATTTACATGGATGCTTGGACTGCACCTTTTCAAAATGGGGTCAAATATACAGAAAGACACATCGCGATTAGAGAAAAATAAACATTAAAGTTTTCTCATAGTCTAAATATGACTTGTTTCATTGTTCCGGTAACATAGTTCTTGAAATGAATTTGTCAGAAAGAGGACCATAAGGGAGATTTAAAGGCATTTAGGCACTTTACTCCTATTGAGTTAGCCACCTGAATATCCTAAGAAAGCTGACCCTCTCTTCAAAAAAGAGCTTCATTAAGCTCTAAATGCAGTATGCAAATTGCCTCTATAACCTCTTCCTTTTTACTGTCTGCTTTTGCATAATGTAACAACAGGGCTTTGAGATTCATGCTGTGCTCTGATTCTGCTGGGCAATCCATATATGTGCGCACACTGCAGAACAGTGATGAAGCTCTTTCTTTCCTCATGGAAGACCAGATTGTTTAAACAGCAGCTGTCTTTCTTTTGATGGGAAAAGACAGAGTAGTTATAATTTTGAATAAAAACCTCCTCAGATTTTTTCCTTCCATCCGCAGCTAGAATGTATCAAGTGAAAGATTCTCCTGGAAGAAAGAGTTAATAGCCATTTTGTCACAAAAGCAAATTTAAAATTTAATGACGTTTACAAAAAAGTTGATTTTAACATACACATTTTGAAATAAACTTCAGGCAGGTAAACAATCCTTTGGTTGAGATTAATTTTAAGGAGCCTTTCTAGTCTCCCAAAACCAATGAATTGTTGCCAATAAAGGCTAATGTGCAGAAATGAAGAGGCACCACATAGTCCATATCAGGCTTTCCAAAGTCCACTGAAGTCGCTGGGGCGCTGCTGTCCTACTTCAGCGAGCAGTAATTTAGATCTGAAGGCAGAGCAGGCTTGAGAAAAAGGGGTTACCTGCTTCTTTAAACGGGACCAATTTAAACCCTTCCCGGCCCCTCCCTTCTTGCTTTATAGAGGCCAGCTGAGCTTGACCCCCAAGCAGTTCTGTCTCTGCTGGAGCAGGCTGTAGAGCAAGGCATGAATTGCTCCTGAGAGGTAATCAGTCTGTTTTTTAAGATGTGTTCGCTACCCTATTGTGAGTATCCTTTTGGTGCACTCTGGCTCCCCATTCTTGCTCCTGGCTCGTGCTTGGCTGCCGGCTGCTATCGCCAGCACCGTTCTGAAACACGGCTGTGCTAAGGTGAATTAAATCAGTATCTTTTCGAACAATGGGGACTTCAGCTCAGCTGGCTGTATAGGCTGGTACAAAGAGGTAATTACTTGCTTGGGTATTCTTTACATCAGCTATCCCATATTTTAGAGAAATGGGATATAAATGTTCAAGGTTAGTGTCGTGTGGTTCCCACTGTATATTCTTATAACACAACCAGGCGAACAGCAGGTGTATTATGCAAACAGCCTCTACCAGAATAAAGCCATAATTGAAATGGACATTGATGTCACTGAACAATTTATCTTCCTTAAAAGGGTTTTGCTCTACAAAAGAAGCTAATTTAGTCTGGGAAATTAAATTGATAGCCATGTGGGAACATTTGTCTAATTCACTTACAGAGTTGTATCATTAACCATGATTGTTTGATCAATATTTACAAAACAGTAGAATTTACTCAGCTGACAGATGTCAGAGTTCCTCTCCTCATTACTGAAAGTAGATTCTTTGTGGGTAACCTGCAACAACATCTACCTCCTTAGAGACTCAAAATGCTGATATAGTATTAATAATGGATTTTTAAACACATGATAGTCTTCTACAATCTTTTAGGAGGCAGCTAAACCCAGGAAAAACTCTTCCTAAATCCATAATATTCATATGTACCAGAGAAAGAAGTTTTGTACTGGCCTTACAGCACTGGATAAAACCCTGAGGTTGCCAAACTTACTATACCTAACAGCAGAAAAAAAGAATTATTTCTGTTCTGAGTTATATGTGGATATTAGCAAAGAGAGTGCTTCAGAGAAGGAAATACTTCTGCAATTACACGTGCACTGCTAGGATTGCCTGGTCTCCGTCTTTAACTGTGCCATATTTTTGTCTTGTATCAGTTTTGCTCTACTTCCACGGTGTCCATTTTGCTTCTTAGATCTGTAGAAACTGATGTGAAAGATCTGTGTAATCTGAACCCTTGACAAATGTATTTTAGACCAGTACGAGAAATTATTCAGGTGAAAAAATTTCCTACATGTTCCTACTTGAATAAGACAGAACATATTTTTCTCTGCGTCTTCAGAACTTCATTCATTTCGTTAAAGCTTTCCTTCGTTCCTACAATTTATGCCACCATGTATTCAGCTGTGCATTGTGTGAATCATGACTATAAATCACTTCAAATGGCTTATCTGATCTCGGGTCAGCACTGTCCTATTTTGGGGAGAATCTTTTTTAATCAAGAGGCTAAAATAGAGAGAAATTTTCTCTCTTCCTCTCTTTTCAAACAATTTGCGTAGTAAGAACCTTTCTTTTCTACCACAGCTTTAGAAAAGCTCTTTGTAGGAGTTATCACTATCAACACTTTGGAGTCTGGGTGCTGCTAAGAGGTGTGGTATACTGTATATTCACAGTAAATCATAATCTCATATTTTGTCCAATAACTATGTTAAGGAATTTGCAGTACTCACTATTAAAAACGTCTCTGTTCATGGTGGAATCGGAGCTGCAAAAATTGGTACCTATGTTTGGATTTGGATGTAGGAATTCAGAGCAAGGAGCTTTGCTCGCTTCTGTTACAGACAGGAAGGCTGTCTCTGTCTTACTTGGTAAAACCCAGTGCTGTTCCGCTGAAGCCATTAGTCCAATGGTGATTTGGGGGCAGTATACTTCTGGTTATCAGTTGAACAGAAGAGAGAACCCCGTTTAAACAACATGTTTATTGGGGGTTTTTTTGTTTTTTTTTCTGTGAATCCTGACTGTTTTCATTCCTTTCATATCTTTTAATTTTCATGTCTGTGGCTCAGACTTCCACTGAATTAGCATGAGTGTAAAACTGGAGAAGTTTCTTTTGACGTAAATGGAAATGATTTGCCCCAGCTACAATGACATCAGATTTTCATTCTTTATCGATTCTTATACATTTTGGTGCTTCCTCTCTCCCCTCCTCCCCTCCTCACTCCCCTTCTCTTTTCATAATGCATTTTCTGCTCCTAAGCATTTCTGTACCTTGGCCTGGTTTAAAAAAAGGTGCAGTTACTTCTGAATGACAAGCAATGCAGGGGTAGTTTCTTTTTTTCCTCACTTGACTTGCCTTCTGCAGTTAGAATAATATATTTTCCACTTACATAATTTTATGTTCTTCTTAAACCAACATGCACAAACACATAAAACACAAGTAACTTGGCTAGCTCTCATTGACATTTAAAACCAGAAGCGTGACTGCATTATGTAAGATATCTCTTTCTTTCCACTGCATTTTTTATTTTATTGCTTTTCGTGTATTGTAAATACTTTTTTTTAAGAGTATATACTCATCTATTAACCAAATATTATCATGCTTTTGGATGCCTAACCATCATAGTAGGTATAGCACATCCATGTCTCCTATAAGGAGTTATACCAATTTATGTGAGCTACAGATCTGTTTTTTTGGGGGGATAGATTGTGCTTTTGAATGGTTTACAGTGATTTTGCTGACACCTGATCCTTGCCTCAGCATTTACTGAGTATTTATCATGCAAACGGTAAATGGTAGGTCTATAGAAGTATTCCACTGTGTGCAGGGTATGGGGACAAGGTGCCTGGCCTCTCATCCAGCTCCCTCTCTCTAATTAGTAAATGTGGAGGGGAAAAGGAGCCATATTTCTGCCTATTACTCATATGTTCATGCTCAGCTGTTTCAGGCTAGGAGTTGAAAGCATAACTCCTCTCTGTAACCTGTTTGACTCTAAGGCCAGGATACCATTCCCAGCATAAAGGTGATTCTTTAATTCCCTTGAGTAAGAAGTTGGCCCCAGCTGAAATCTAGTCTGTCATATCTTTTGGGTTAAGTCATTCAGATTTCTTCAGCTGGCTGTTACGTAAGAATACAAATGCTTTGTGCAGTTCTGTACTCAAATTCAATTTCTTTAGGTCAGTGTACCATGAAGAATCAACCCTAGGATTTCCAGCTAACGGATTGCCATATGCTTGAACTTGTGACTTTAATTCAAGTTGTCAAATGGGTGCTTTTGAGAAGTGTATTTCTTCGATTTCCTTCTATTCTCTTTGGTCCTGCCTTGAAACTGGGAAAATAGAGAGAGACATGGTGATAGATCTGACAGCTGACCTATTACTCTCCAGGAAAATGATACCATGATGGACCTTCTCGAATAAGAATTCAGAAGGTATTAATGTCGCTTTCAATCTAACAAATGTTTGACCTTTATTATGGTCTTACAGAAATGATAGCTGCTGATACTCACTCTTCAATTTTAAATACATGCTGAAATATGTTTAAATGTGGAAAGCCCACAGATTCAAGGCAAGTTCAAGAAATTGCTTCTGACTTCAGGCATTTTAATTAATTTATGAATGACAGAGTAACCTGGCCCATGTTGAAGGTGGCAACCTAAGGAACTACAAAAATCCATTTCATAAAGCTACATAGAAGGCTTTCCCTTCTTTGGGAAGCTCTGTTGTATGATTCTGCAGACTTTCATAGGTGTGCTTTCATTCCAGGTTCTGGGAAGAAAGCCAGAAGTTTAATCCCATTTTGTAAGTGACTGGGGCCAAATTCTATTCCCAGAAAATGAAATGAGAGTTCTGTGATGGAGTTCAAAAGAATTGGGAACTGACCTCTATCTAATATGTTTCAGAATAATTTATTAAAACTATTTCACTTTTTCCACTATTGCATTGCCAATGCAAATGTGTGCATTGGGTTTCAAACTCTGGGGCAGAGGGGAAAAGCAGCTAAATAATGATTGAAATTCCAATTATGTTAGCTTTATGCTTAATTCATATTGCTTCTAAAAACAATTCAGTGCATAAGTTTATGACATTATAGAAAAATGTTGCAGGAAGGACAGTATCTGCAAAGATACGCTAAATGAAAGAGCGAACTTGATAAACATAATGCCCTGATCTCTGTAAGTCAACACGTAAGGCTAGATATAAACAAGCCCTGCAGGAGGGCTACAGGGAGCTTAAACCCACCCTTATTTCAGAACATGTTGTACAAGAAATGCTTAAAGGATGGAGTGAGTTTAATATTAAATAGCAATTTTTATAATACCCTGCATAACTGATGAAGTCTCAGCTGTGCAATTCCACCTTGCTTTCCTGTTTAAACTCTCCTTGAGCAACTTCTTAAGCTTATTAGAACTCGCTGCTTTATTGAACTCCTGTGATAAAGTGTTTCATGTGATTAGCCTTTTGTCTGGAACGCTCTCCACGGCAAAGTATAGTTGTTCTACCCAGACAGCTTTGCCTGTGACACTCGCTCGAAAATCTCATTGATGCTTAGGGAGTCATTCATACTTAGCAGGTAGGCAGGTATTTAACAAAATCCAGTTGAATGTAAGTATATGGATTAAATTAATACACAGTCAATATTGTCATAATGAATGGTTCCCTTAATGAACAGGCAACTCTCCTTCTTTTAGATTAGGATTTTCAAAGCAGTTTTGAGGGATTAACATATTAAATTTCAACAGTGCTTTTAAGATAATGGGGCACCTAACTTCCTTGTGTACACACAACAAATCCTCACAAAGTTTTGTCTCTTAGATTTGTGTGCAGAGGAGAGGGAAGAGGGGAAGAGGGTTGGGTTTTTCCAGGCTTTTTTTTTCTTTCATTATTTTGGAGAATTGCCAACCCTAAGTCAATTAAATGGTATTAGCTGCTTTAGCTGCTTCTCTTGGCTTGTCAGTTAGAGAAGTAGGAGACCACATGGTTTAGGAAGAAAGTAGAATTTCCATCATAGCACTTTCTAAAACAGTTCTTTGGAAAACCTGTGTCAGGGAATAGTTCAAGCTTCTTTGGGAAAAGGGATAGACTGTGTGACTTGACAGCATCTCCAGACTTATTTTCTAACATATTTTATTATTCCATTTTACAATATTTTTTTACATTTCAATTCTTAAATATAATACGTTAATGTAAATGCATTAATGTCTATAGTCAAAATCTGGGGAGAAAGCTGACACCAGAGAGTGAACTGATTTCCAAGATAGCTGTCTAATGTTGTGGGATGGCAGTCTCTAGCTCTGTTCTTTGACTACAGAGGGGGATTAGTTAAATGAGAAAAATCCACTCTTAATGGCCCTGCATCCTTCAAGTATACCAATAGCCTTCCTCAGTTTTGACAGTAATGCTTACGATGGGAATGTGCCCAATTGTGGGGCTTATGGAAGAAATTCTGGTATCTAATTCAATTATTTATTGCAGGTTTTACAAAATGAGTTATGATTTGTCTTAACATCCACAGAGTAACTAAACAATACAGGTTAGCAGGGGTTTTTTTTAATTGCCATTGACAAGGGAAGTCAAGGAGAAAATTTTCATTTTTGAAAACTGATGCTTTTCTTCACAAGATTTTTCCTAGGCTTGACAATATTAGTGTACTAATACTGGGGATTGATTTTTTTATTATTTTTTTTTTAACACAAGCAAGTGCCATTTCATTGTTGTATTTAATTAAAGACCCTCAATAGTCTTTGGACAAAGTCTCTGAGTTTATGCAACTTGTTATTCAGACACACAAGAAGATAGTGATGTTAACGTTTGTTTTTCTGTCACTTGGTGCACCAGCTGTGCATGCAACAGAGATGGTCTACTTCAGAATTATTCCAGGATTCATCCTAATGATTAGGTTTCTTAAATCAGCATGTGGTGATTTATGACAGTGCCATATATCATTTAAGTGAGTTCATACCATCTTTATTTACCGTCCTGTGTTAATTTACAGCTTAGCTGTCCACTTCAGTGTTTCTTGCAGCCTTCTACTCTGAAAGGCTGACTGGGAGGCATTTGGTTTCTCAGCTGTGGGTACATACATGTATTCTTCAAGTTTACATTCAAAGAGGCGTCTCTGTTCAAGGATGGGATTTCTGGTGAAAATCAGAGAGATCTGTGCTAAATTGATAGAAAATTGGAGGTTGATGCGGACAGCCTTTATTTGAGGAAACCAGTCTGAATCAGAGATGGCATAACCTTAAATCTTGAGCACTCATTTCTCAGATTGGCTTTTCCTTCTGTCTATCCTTTCATCTACCCATCCACACAAAACTTTTGAAAGACCTTGGCTTTGCTGTAATGTGCAAAAGAAAGCTTTTTAAAAACTTCCTTCTGTGAGAACGGAACCATTTGCCAATTAACTTTGCTCATGCTAAATAATGAGGATCTGACTAAAGGCTGAGGTAAAGTCCTGCTCAGTGACGAGAAGGCATTATAATTGGGCCCATGGTAAGAAATGGAGCACGTATGTGATGCTCAGCTTCAAGCATTTGCTTACGTCCCCACTGAAGGTAGTAGTAGTACTACTAATATAACTCTCTTTAATCACACATAATTGCTTTGCTGAATCACATTTTTTAGGCACATAGAATAATTGAAGATAATCACTTTGACCTATTCTAACCTTGGAAAAGACTTTTGGAACTCAATTGGAAAATACATTGAAAAATAAAGTGTGGGGGAATGAATTTTGAGAAAGTTTATTATCTCTTTTGACTCATCTGCCTGTAACCATGAAAGCAGCTATTTACACTCTCGGGCAGTTTTGTGTGAGTTATAACTGCCACAAAATGGGATATGTTTCATTTTTGTCACCGTTCTGAGTGAGTTTATTAAAGCTAGGCTAAACAACTAAATCCTGACAAAGCAGGGTTTGTGAGGAAAACTCGTCTATCAAGTTGAAATAAGTAATAAAATAGCAGTGTTATTTTTTTTCCAAAACCAAATTTCAATATCTTATTTTCTTAGTTCAGAATGAAATATTTAGATTGTTGCAAAATCAAGTGTGTTTCAAATTGAACATATATTTGAATTTTTCAAAAGAAAAGTCCAGTAACTCAATAACAAGTATTGAAAGGAATTTTATTTGGTTTGAGGTAAACTTTTTTGTAACCTCCATGTTCTCCACAAAAATAACTTTTATCATAGCTCTCCCTCTTTTTTTTTTGGAGGGGAGGGCAGTTTCTGATCTCACAATGAATCATCAAGCTTCAGTAACTTTTTTCAGTTAGGTTTCTGTACAATTAAAAAAAGGTTAGCATAACTTATAATGTAGTGGTGTGACTGGACACAGGAGTGGCAACTCTAGCATCGCTCTACAAGCTGATGTTATTTTCAGAAAAAAGTGGAGTGACCACGTCTCTTAGGAATATTGCTTACAATAGTGAAGTTGTTCCAGGACTCTGTCATTGCATTAGGTGAAATCAAAATCAATTCTGAACGAAAGTTCATGTATAGAAAGTTCTGTTTCATTTTCTTCTCTTTGGTGGAGGCTGTATTTGGACTGCCAACAGATCTATATAAATCTAAGTGATACATAGTTGTACTCTGGGCTCAGGCAATATGTACATACAATCCTGACAGGGTGCTACTCAAATCCTTAGTGTATTCCTGTCTCTATGTGACTGTCGATGACCATGTATGCATTGATTCTTGATAGACTCTGTTTATAAATTCCAGTTTCTAAATATACTGTGCTGTAGCAAAAAGCTCGAACAAAGCTTCTCATTACAGCTCAATAAATATTAGGTCAGCATATGCAGTCTTCAGAATTACACTAGAAATGAGAAATGATATGTCCTTCATTCTTTAAATTAGCCTACTTAGACTGCTGAATGTTCTCTGCTTTGGTAAAGTTTTCTTAGATGAAAAAAATCTGCGTTTCCTTCGGGCCATTTGGAATGAAGCAGTTCGTGCTGTCCACTTAGTGACATACAGCGTCATTGATTAGAAATTGGGGGTGATACTTTACAAAGGCTTTGCTTTGTGCTTCCATCTTCAAGAGCGTATCAGCAGGAGCATGTGTGTTCATCTATTTGTCTACATATTGATGTTTATACAGGCATATCTTTTTTTAAAAGGTACTTAATTTAACAACAATAAAAGGCAAATCACTTTGAACTGAATTTTGATGTGTTACCAAGCGTAATGTGTGAAACCCAGATTGTGTAAAGTCTTTGGAGAAAAGCATGAATATATGCAAAGATTTTCTACCTTCACTGCAAACCTGAAGTGGTTCTGATGTTTTGTCCAGGTTGCATAATTTTTCTGAGAAAAACAAAACCTAATTACACGTGACCCTGAGCTTAAGCGCAGTTGATTATCTCGGTGTTAGAAATCATGTGCCCAGCATGTTGCACCAAATTTAAAACCACTCCATAAAGAAGAAACCTTTATGTACGATCACTTCTGCATAAAGATTTGGGTAAAATAGCATGTGAAAACAGGAATGGAAAAAGAGCTCCTGCTCCTAAAACAATAAGGACCTTAAAGATTATCTTTATCTTGTATATTAAAAGTCCATAATTTTTCAAAACTTCTGTCTCTTTTGAAACTGGGAAAGGAGAGTTTGAACAAGGGGATATTTCTTCAGTTAGCTCCAAGGAAACTTCATTTTAATTAAAAGTCAAATGACTTTCTCTTTGACTAATTTCACAGAGTGATTACAGCCTTCTAACGAAGGATCCAGAGATGATTTGGCACTTGAAAGCAGGATGAGGAAGACTTAGATTGACTCGTTTCCTTCCTGAGTCAGTTTGAGCACTGCCTTCTCCCCTAGCTAAGGGGGGATGACGGTAGAACTCACATTTGGTCCTGCAGATTACTTTCTCCAAAGTACTGTCAACTTTGGGTACCCATGGGAACATGAATGCAATAGTATCATTACCCTTTGCCATGTTGCTGTCTTGTGGGAATTGATTGACATCCCTCAATATTGCTTGCTACCTGAATAGCAAGGAGACTTCTTTTCTTTCAGCAGAACATGACAGCTGAGTGGTTTTATCTAATAGGGCCCCATATGCCACAGGGTCTCGGGAGGGAGGAGATATGAAATGCTCTAGCTGCTTATGTATTCAGTTCTAAAAGAGAGGGAAGGTCACCTAGCCCTAACTCATAGATAGAAAACTCAGTTTGCCTGTTGTTTGACCATTTCTTCCCATTCACCATAAGTCTGCAAAATCACACTGGCGTAACAGGTTCATTCTACCTTGACAGCCAAGTCATAATGCACCAAGACCGAATGAAGTCCAAACTACTGTCCGGTCACTGGATATGCTGAGTACATGTACGAGCAACATCCTATTCCATTTCCTGAATGTCAGCTGGGAGTCCTGATTGATGCTTTTACTTGAAACTCCCTTGAGGGTTTTCTCTTGGGGAAGCTGTTATGCAAACATCAAGCAAAGGAAGTTACGGCTGTAGCCAGCTAAGTGCCCGAGAGTCCTTTTGGGAAATCTGGGCTTCCAAATTCTGAGGGCATTCAAATCCTGTGGGTGTTGATATAGTGATCCCAACTAAAACATAAATGGATGACGACAAGGAGAGAAAAGGCAGGGGTAAATGTATGTTTGTTGTGGATGGAGACGAAGATTGACTTACGGTTTGAAATAAATCAGTTAGGAAGTGAGTGCATACCAACAGAAAGAATCTCCGCTAAATGTAGCAGCAACATAAAATACTCTGTGTGTATGCCAGTCATCTTTTTAGTCCCACAATGACATTCACTGCTTTGTTTAGTACCTCAGCACTTAGCAGGAAAAAAAAATCAGAGTATTTATATGTTGATGAAAGGGAATGAGCCTCAAAAGTTACTATAACCGTAACTTCAGCACAACCGTGAAGATTGTAAATAATAATGTGAAGTGTTTTCCCTCTTGATCATCTAGAGGACCTACATGATTTCAGCACTATTCTGCATTTCCTTTCATCTTGGATTTCTCAGTTTTGGAATAGTCTTGATTCCTAGAGTGGGTTACAATGTCCGGTGGCATATGCCACGTTCATGCTTGTATCATAGCAAGCCATAGTGGCCACTTCTTGGTAACTCTTGCATCAATTTCAGAGTGCACAATGCATGGTGATTAACACAGTAATTTTCAATCAATTAATTATTTATTGACAAACTGTTCTTAATTTGTAGGTGGAAAAAATGCCGAGTAGTGTAGGTCTCACTTCTTACATCCAATTTTTCCTGTGCTCTCAGCAGAACGCTGATGGGATGGTTAGGAAAAGAGATGAACAAACTGCAATTGCAATATGAGTAAGAAGAATTATATTTTGATAACAACCAATTTGAGTCCTTGAGCACAGAGGGGGTGAGAGTAGCCCTGTCATTAAGAGCTTATTATCTATGGAGATAAAAACTAGGGGAAAGACAGAGGCAGGCGAAAAAACCCGTGAAGCGCCTTGGAGTCCTGATGCCCAGAAAGCAGATCCAAGCCTTGTAGTCACAATAGTTTTTCTGTCTGCAGACAGAGCTGTCAAATTATGTGAAAGGTTGTTCATGAGAAAATGTAAGTGAGAGCATAATGACGTGAAGGTAAAAACCATTTTCCATTTAAAAAAAAAAGTCACTAGCAGCATAGAATTGGAATTACATATATTTTAGTTTTGACTTGTGCATTCTCTTTTGGCACAGTCTAAATAAGATTTAGTAGAAAAGTAATATTTTATTTAATTAATTAAAGTCTTATGGCTTCAAAACTTACTTTCAAAGGTTCTGTAGCAATAACATGACTACTTTTTGTATACTCCGTGTGGTAGTTATCTGTGCCTTAGATAATAATTCTAAACATGTCCGTTTTACCCTTTCCCTTTTTATATACAAACTGGAGAGAGAGAAGTTTCTGTGCTGTAGAAAAAGATGATACATACATCAAAGGAGCATGCTTAATATGAAATATTTTTCAGTGTCTTTATTGTCTGACGATACCTGAGATGCAAGCTTGAGCTGTGTGTTATACGTTAGAGAATGACAACTTTTGAAAAGATGCCATGCAAACAATTTCTGAAAAATATTCTGAGCACTTCCACTTAAAATTCTTATCCTGTTTAATGTAAGAGGTTCTTCCAGCTCTACTAGAAAACAATATTTCACATTGAATCTGAAGTGTATGGTTGTTGCTGTGATTTTTATATTCTGTGATTTTACTTTTACTGGTCATTTTGTTATTACATATTGCAGTAAAATTTAAGCGATATTTTCTAATACTGTTGCTTTTGTCAGGGGTGTGAACATATGAGGTCTCTAACATCAGAAAAACACACTGGGCTAGTTGCTTAGGTAAACCAACACGCGTGCAATCAGAATAAAATGAATTTATACTATGTCATAAAAAGCACGCACTATGTGGAAATTTAAGCCCGGCATGTTTGTTTATGACTTGCCAGGTTTATTTACTTATTCAACTGCAATAGAAAAACCATTAGCAACTCTTTCAGTAAGGGATAATCCCAGTTCTCAACCTACGAGAAGAAAGACTTTTTTTTTTTCCTCCTTATGGACAAAGAACCACCAGTATAGATTGGTGCTTTTGGACTCCCAAGATGCCTGTAGTCAAAACAGAGAAAGCATTTAACTACAATTTAATGCTTGAACCGTAGGACAACTGCTTCAAGAATAGGAGTACCTGGTACATGTCGCTAGCGGACCGGTCTGATCTGACCTAGCCACCTCCAGAACACCTCCTTGGTCTAGTCCTGCCTCCACGGACGTCTAGAGGGTAAATACTCCTATATGCAGTTTAGACTGGTAGCCAGAACCATCTGTGGAAGAAAACTGGATATATTAAAATATGCCAGAGTATGGTACAGTCAGATGGGTAAATGATATATCTGATCCACAGCAAGCTCCAAGTGCTTGTTCATTTAACCAGTAAAATTGCATCCACACTAGAAAGATTTCACAGCTTTAATTATGGTTTTGGATTAATTAAAGCAGTAAAACTTTCTAATGTAGATGAGCCCTTGTTCATCTCATTTCTTTGCTTCCAGCATGCAGTCTATCAGATCTGCAGTGGAATTTAGACGCCCTTATTTTGTCATTTTGCATACAGCTTAGTAAGGCTCCTAACGACTTCACCCAGTCTTGTGTTAACTTTTGCCTTGCCATTTTCACTTCATGACTGCACACTCATTATAAATCAGCTCGCACTATGGCTCTTCTTGGAAGCACATTTTCTTAGGCTCTGTGGCTTTCAGGCATGGAGGGGTTTTATTAGCAAATTTGGTACAGTACAATCAGCATTACACTTGAAAAGGTCTTATTTATCCTCTGATTATGACCCCTAGATGTCTGGTATGCAAACAGGTGCTCAAATACCTCTTCTACTGTAACAGAATTTGCATTCTGTCCACACCAGCAATTTTACTGAGGCAATGAATATGATGGATAGTCCTGACATGCCGGGCCAGCGGTGTCAGCATATTTATAATGGCTTCTTTTTTTCAGTCTTTGTTTTTGTTTTTTTTTTTCCCTCCTCTTTTAGCCCAAATATGGAGGTTTTAAAAAAAAGAAAACAAGGATCAGATAGGTCAATGAAAGATGAAAATGCAAGATAGAAAAGGACAGTAACGCATACTGTACATATGAGGAGGCAGTAGAAGAGGTATATGAAGTGGTCATGTATTGTGTATTTGCTCCTCTTCAGCGGGCTGATGTTTTCCACGCTTGCCATCGTACTTAAAGGCCCTGTCCAGTTAGAAGCATGTGAAATAACATTTTTGCTGTGCCCTGTTGTATCAGTTGAGTAACACAAAATCATTTTTCAGGTCATGGCTTGGTACCGAAGCAGTCTCTGTGCCTCTCTGGAAAGGCTTCTAATTTCCATAGAAGATAGACAGCAGAGTAGGAATGGCAACCCCAAGGGTTCTAAGTTTATGATTAAGGTCTACAAATTATAAAACCAGATTAAAATCAGAAAATTCTAAAATTAATAATTCTCTTTTACCTGGACCCTTGGGACTATATTTTGATAATTTTAAATAGTTTCTCTACCATCCTGAAAACTTTCATCTTTCCTTTCACTTCTTTAAAAAGTAAAGTCCATATTTTTACAAAATACTCTGTTTGGAGACTTGATAAATTACAACAGGCTTGTCTTTAAGTCACAAAACTGTGCAAAAATGTTGAAGCATTGAAATAGTCTTAAAAATTTTTAACGGTAGAACTTGCACCGTGGAGTAATACCAATCAAAATAAATATTTGTGCAACTTAAAGATAGAAAACGAGCTAGTGTGAAACCTGAGATTATTGATCTAACTACATCCCTGCTTTTGTGCTGCGTGACAATGGAAGAGTCAAGCAGAACTCTGCCCTTCGGTACAGCGCTGCTGCTGGAAACCTGTGGACTTCGTAATGAGTTACAGAGCTCATGCATGTGCTGGTTTATGGTATAGCTCCTAAGGCCATACTGGGTCACTGAAGTGTTTAATATATGCATACGTTTGTCTGATTTAATAACAATCTGCTGAGAAATAAATGAGAAGGTGAGACCCTGGTTGGTTATAGACCTTCACAGGGAAGGATTAACAATTTATTGTTAGTTTAGTCACAGTTGCTGATTGTATGATTGTCACCCAGTGAAAATGCGAGGGGAAATATCATTTAAATCATGTATTGATTATTCAAAAAAAAAAAAAAAAAAAAAACAACAACCAAAACAACCACCAAAAGCTCCCACCCCCTGGTAAATATATGTGGATTTAAAAGACAGTGCATTAATTATTCCTCTCTCTGTGCCTCCCCAGACCCGGGAGAATCATTACTGATTTGCAGGATACAGCAGCTCAGGCCTTTTGCCTCCTTGGGGAGCACCACAGATTTCTCCCTGGAAAAGATGCAATCACAGAAAGCAGTCAGAGGCAAAGTTAATCCTGTGAGCAGGCGAGTGAACCCATACCATATTCAGGTTTTCACTACAAACGGTTTCTCTCGGTTAGAAACATATGTGGTTGGTGCTGCTGGCAGGAGTTAAAGGTACTAAAATGTTGCAATTTCAGCCAGCAAATATGAAGAGTGGCTCCAGCCAAGTCGCTTCCACAAGATCCGCAAAAATGCGCAATAGCTAGTTTTTATTTTTTATAGCAGAGTCCCCAGTATTGATGATATACTCGATTAAAATATGGGAAATCTTTCTGATTACAAGAAGGTGGGCAGTCTTGTATCAGCATTAAATGGATTTCAGAGGCAATGACTACTATTTTTAGGCTTGAGTTCATAAATAGAATGGGACAAAAGGTCAGGCTGGCACATATGGCTCATTTACTGTTAAGCCGTACAAAGAACCTTGTAATAGCTGGGTTTTATAATAACTGAAAAACCAACGGATGAGTGGGTACAGAGAATTAACTTCATAATCTGAGCGTTGCCTTTGAATGTTGTTGCAAACAATTATAATTATTTGAATCGCTAAACTATATTTACATGTTTTGAGTTTTCCTTTTGGGATAGTTCCTTGGTTTTCTATCACACATCACTGGCTGGTAGATATTAGGCTGCAGTTAATAGTTTTACATTACTTGGCAATATTATTTCGGGTACCTGAATGTAGCAGCAGCAAAACACATCATGGGTTGTAGCTGTGGTCAAATCAATACGTTCATACAAAATGAGGAGAAAATTAATGTTGTGCTGTGAATAGCTCTAGTTAGAAAAATGTCTCTTGTAAGAAGGAGCAAACTTAATAGTCTGCAGCAAAAACACAGAAGTAAAGAGCATCGTGACACTGTAAGGAACACAGGGGAGCTCTGGTATGCTATCAAAATCCCTTGTATCCCTCTAAGGAGAAACAGGATTTATTCCATGGTATGGTCTTCTTAAGGAAACAGAATAGCACCTATAAATGGATAAACATCTAGGGGAAAACCATCCAAGCAACAAAATCTGGGTCGGAATCAGCCTTTTTGTAATCGTCTCTCTGCCTCCTGGACGGGAACTAAGCCTGACTGGGAAAAGCGAGAAGGGAGGCAAGCTGCCGCAGTCGAAGGCACTGATGTCTGACTGCAGGTAGCTTGCCAAAGGCTGGCAAAGCTGTGAGTTTCTGTGGAAAGGCCTACTCACGGCCAATTCCTATAAGCACAAGTGATATTTGTGATTTACGGGCTCATATCTCCCGGCGGAGGGGATGTAGCAAGCTACAAGACAGACAGAGGGACGGATAAGGACAGGAGAGGCTATCTGTGCAGCAGACTGGGAGGTGACCTGGGTGAAAAGCCTGGGAAGGGGCTGCAGGTAGAGGGGAGACCCTTCAGCTCTGGTGTGAAGTGAACTCCTCTTCCCTTGCAGGTGGAGGCTCTGGGAACGTGGGACTGTAAAACAAAAAGCCATACGGGAAGAGTAGCTGGGCACCATGCTTCCCTTAACACATTCGATCCGAGAAATAGATAACGCTACCCGAAATACTCGGGGCTAACAGTAACACCTCAATATCGAAACCGTCATGAACTGAAAGATGAAATGCTGTGCAGCAGTGCTTGCTGTGAGGGGACAAACTGCTACTACAAGGATCTTCAATTGCGCCTTGCCTCTCTTTTGCTGACATAATGTGACCATAATGTCTTTTGACATACGCTTTTTTGTTTCATCTTTATGTTAAGTTTCATGTGGTGTTTTGTTTTTTGTTTTTTCTATCACTGGGAACAGAATTTCTCTCGCTGCAAACAGAAAGAAGACTGTGTTGAGCTCAGGTGTGGCAACAGGCTGCTCTTTCTGATGGGGCGAAATCTTGAGCACCTTTTTGTAACCGCTTTAGCGAGGGCTTAGCAGGGCAGACCTTGCAGGTGTAGTAGGAAACATCATTTGTTTCCTCAATACTGTGATGGATGGCTATCAACAGTGGGCCCCTGTAAACTAAGAAAACAGTTCTTCCTCATACTGCAATCATCAGAGAGCTCCAAAGTAGGATTCTGCTGCCTTAATTTAGACATCCGCAGTACAGACTTCTCCAGCTGAGCTGGGCATACAGAGTACTTTTATAGTCCATGGAGAGAAATAGGGAATGATTTGTCTTATTCTACAGTAAATGTCTAAAGTGCCATATAAGTCATGCTTTGGAAATGCCTATGTCTCTCCAAGGACTATTAAGATGTAGTAGATAACTAGTTGCAGACTTCTGAATTTACCCATCCATAGGCAGGTGAGATGAGACCCTTTCCCTTGGCCCTCAAGTGAACCAGCCAGACGGCTGGAGACGGCATCTACGCCGCGTGTGCCCGGCTGCTGCCGTCTCAACGCTGCCCCTTCCCGCAAGGTCCTTTCCTGCGTTTTCTGCTTCAGCTTCCCTGCAGGTCACTACCTCTGGGCCCGGAGCCCCTCACAAAGCACGTGGCGCAGCTTTCGGTCTCCCTGAGAGAGCGTGTATGTAGGGAAATCGCTTGCTATCCCTTTAGGACCCCTGTTTACCTGCTTCAACCCAACGATTTGTACCCCATATCCACAGACCACGCATAAGGGAGCATCCATAGGATGTGATCCAATCTGCAGGATTTGATTGTGCTCAGTATACTTTTTATCTACCGGGCTCTTAACGAATTCAGATGACTGCACAGTATTTAGCTCAAATCCATACCTAGCGAAGGACATCTTCCTTCTCATGGCCTAGTCCTAGGCCACTCTGTTTCCATCTCAGTCCCAAGGTGTGTCTCTTAAGTTTATTTATAGAGGAGACAAGTGCTGAGCTTGGTTTTCTCTTTCCTTGCATCACACAGTCATTTACACTAATGAGAACAGGATTCCAACTGCTCCACGGTCAAAATGAGGACTCAACACAGAAGTTATGGGCCAGATTAAGTTCTAATTTGCATTTAATTCTGGATGACGTGCCCCTCCTTCTCTTTTCGCTCATACTAGCTCTGTTTCAGTGTTGCTTTAGGGTTTCCTCTGTCCTGCTTTTGTGTTGTGGATTTGTTCCTTGATTGCAATGTGATTGCAATAATATCCGTAATTGCTCAAGTTTCAGTAGCTAACCATGTTAACTGAGGAGCTGGACAGATGGCTCAAGCATCTGATATTAAGCTTACTGTGCTGAAATGATGTAGTCATCAGGGTTTGAAGTGTTACCATGGGAATGCACTTCCAAAGGCTATTGAGTGCTAAAAGCATTACACAGTGACACTCCTGCCAGGGCTGTAGTGACACTAGCTTTTAAGAGATCAAAAGAGGCAAGAAAGGGTCAGCTTAAAAAAATCCTTGGAGAAATACTGTGTATGTTGGTATCCTCCAATTAGCTGCTGTATAGTCAACCAAAGGTTCTTTGCACATCCACTCCACTAAGGGCGTCAAAGCTATGGTGAGCCTTTGTTTCTGGCATAAAGGAGAACTCTCATTTTATAACTTTCATTGTAGACTTTGAATGGAAATAAAATCTTTCTGGTTTTCTCAAACCTCTGTTCGTCTCTCTGGAAAGACTTTTCCATGGCCTTCAGAAAAGGAGGATGGTTTGGTAGCTAAGAATTGGGATGTTATTTCAGTAAGAGCCACAATTGTTTAGATTTCTGTATGTAACTACGTGAAGTGAGAAGCTGGGCAGATAGCTCAAGCATCCTACAGGAAGCTTACAGTGTTGAAATGATGCAGACATTGGCCTCAGAGCAGCCTATAGCTCCTCCAACTTTGTACGATGCAAGTCCTTTTATTTCTTCGTAGCAGAATAATTGGAATTTAAGCCAATATATTTTACCTTATGGTTGGAGAGTGGCCTGAGGACATGCTATCTGCCATGTTGACAGAAGGAATTCCTTACGTGGTTACATTCAACAGCATATCCAGACAAGGGAGCAGAGAGGAAGTGCGGACCCCAAGCTCCTTCCACCCCCATAACCCACGTAGCCCTGCCCCGTTACGCTGCACTGCTGTAGCATCTTCCGCAGGGAAAACAAAGGATTCATGCATTTTGAGTGGCGTGTTTCAGAAGAGAGCACTGAAGTTTGTTCCCTGCATGCTCTGCCAGCCTTTACCTTCTGCTTCTCATTTGAAGGACAGTTTCTGGTCAGGATACACTGAGCTGTGTCCTCCTTAACCCCCTGCTGTATAGGCATAGTGTCGGTGGCAGCTGCTACTTTAGGAAAGGCACTTCAAGGCGCTGAGGATGCCCGTTACCAAGATCTGCAATTATCTAGTCCTACTGATATATCAAAGGACTGTCATCCACTCTCTTAATTCTCTGCTGGGTTTTTCCCTCTGTATGATTTCTCTGTTTTCATGGGGCTCTGAAAGTTATCCAAGATTAATAGGTGTTTTACTTTTGGTTACAGTGGGCTTTTGAGCCAGTCTGTAACGAATGTCTAAACCTCCTCCTTGGCTTTCCCTTAGGTGATGTTATCGTGTGCACATGTTGCCACTTAATCTTTCATGAGATCTGTTCTGCAGAGGAAAAAAATAATAAACATGGACCTAACACTGCAGATCAACTGGAAAACCTGCCAATGGCTTCAGTAGAAGGTTTTCTTGAATAGAGAAATTATCTAACCTGATTCATGCCCATCACCATGGTAACTGAGCACTGTGTAGAAAATCACCTGTATCTGTAAAAGTGTTTGCACATACGTGGGATTTTTTCCTCCTTTTTTTTTTTTCCTTTATTTATATGATCTAAGACATTCAGTGGTTTTTTTTTTTTTCCTCTATCTTTGTGAGAGTTACAAGAAATGGAGACTAGGGCCTGTGTTTGCTTTGTTATGTAGAATAATTGCCTACGGTAAATATATTTACCATTTATCATCTGTTCATATACATAATGCATATGTGTAGCTTAGCTGGCTAGCAGATAAAAAGTTTTTTTCTTTTTAACCTTTCAGCTGAAAAGATGCATACATAAAAATCGCATCCACAGATATAACATCTTGAGTGCTGCGTATTTCCAAAGGCCTCCAGCAGCTGGGCTTTATATTCCAGGTCACATGAAATTATTTTCTTTTACTAAATTACTGTGATGTACCACAAAGGTTCCTGGGTGTGATTGTGATGCCCCATGTGAAACAGGCATGGCTGGAAATTCCAGCCAGCTCATGAGAATTGGACATGATACAACATCATTTCCAAATATTGGTGTTTTTGTTTTTGGTTTTTTTTTTTGTTTTTTTTTTAACCAGAAGCTTTGAAGTTGCTATTTTTCTGAAACCAAATACACTCTGTTGAAAGGGTAGATTGCATGGTAAAAGGTGTACTCTCGATCCCTCCATTTCTGACAGTGTTTTTCAACAACAAAAGAAGGATTGTCCATGAAGGTCACTCACAAATAGACCTGTGTCTGTTTGACTGCCACGGTTCGTCCATGAAAACACAAATAACGGGGAAGGGAAAAAGAGAAAAAGAACAACAGTTTGACTATTCCATTTTCTCCTAAAATGTGTGTTTTATTGTGATGCTGTATCTGGTACTTGGTGTTTTTGCATCACTGGGCACTGTTTTAGAATCTGTACGTTTATTCTGGAATTTAGAGAGGAGCTGAGATCTCTAGAAAATCTCTCGCTAGAGAATAATCTTCACAGTAATTGTCTGGTCATAGAAAAAGCTATGGAGAGGAAAAGGTCTGTCTGCCTGCCTGGGGCCTTGCCACATCTCTCACTTAGCCAATGCAATCCCTGTTGCTGTGATTTCAAAGAAATGTTGTGACTGAGTGGCTTTAGGCAAGATGGCCAGCTGTGCTTGCCATTTTTTATTCTTTCTAAGTAGCAGTCCCTTTGCAGGACTTGTAGCTGGAAGGAAACTTTAAAATTGTAAAATGAATCATACTTGAGTAGAGAAGGAATATATGCCAGCACTGCTCGAGACAGGAGCTGGAACATATGAGCTTCATTTTCACAGTGAAAAAAGTCCTTTGGTGGCTAAATGCACTTGTGAATCAGGGCTGTAGACAAATCGTAGCCCTGCTTAAATAAGATGGTAGTGATTTCTGACTTGTGAAATACAAACCGATGGCATGATGTTGTATTATTTTCACTGCAGTTTTGCACTGCTTATAAAGTACTGCCCCTCATTCTCAACCATGAAAATCAGCAACAAAAATGCTCCTGCTGAAATGAACCCGAAGCTCATCTCCGGCTGTTTTGTTCTCTAGGCTATTTAGAGCATCATATTCTTTTATTCATTTTCTTTGAGAGCATTATGTGTTGCTGATGCAAATTCTGGATTTTTTCAAAAGCCTCCTTCGTTGCCACACGTACACACAAAAGGTCTAGAAGTGCCCACGCTTCAGACCTTATGCCTTGACTGAAGAACAGTTTCAGTCAAAAGGTAATTGTACACAAATGACAAGAATTGATTCAACAGAACAGCTCCTTGGTAAACTTTAAAGCGCATCTGCTTATATCGCCTAACAGGCAAAATGTGTGATTGCTGCCCCCCCTCTGCTGTTATCGAAAAAGAACCAATATAGGGCATGCGCATTCCCCTCTACCCTGTCCCTCATCATCTGAACTATCAGTGCCGTTTTGACTATAGAATATTCTTAGGCAAAAAGTAGACAGTTTTTGCATGCTCCAGGTCACTCTTGCAAAAGGGCTGTCTGTCTTCATAATGTTGTGCCTTAAATACTTGTTTCGCTCAGTATGTCTTCCAACCTCCAGAATATATTAGGTTTTATGCTTGATTTGTCCATTTTTCTAGGACTGCTAATCTTTTTTTGGTTTTCTTTATCTTAAAGCATAGTTATACAAAAAAAAAAGTCTCCAGGTGCTACCATTAAAGTAGCAACAATTATTTTTCTCATAAGAAGTCTTTTGGCAAAAATTTTTGCCCTACTATCCACAGATCAAGAGGGGATTGGAGAGGGAACTGTGGCATAACCTAAAAAGAACGAGAACAACCCTTTCAAAGGATCTGTGGACAGTTTGTGTTGTGCAGTAGCAGAAGAGAGGGCACAGATGCTAGAGGTACCACCACCTCAGGCTGCTGTATCCTCATGGTACGTACACGGCCTGTTTGAGATACCAGCTGTCCCAAATTATTACTGGAAGTCAGCATGGTGCTGTGCCTAAATAACTGTTCTCCGTTTATCAGTTTAGGCACAGTGCTGAGCAGAGGCAGCTAATCTGCTGTGTCACTACCAGAGCTGGCAGCTCGTCTGGTGACTTGGTGTCTCTTTGCTCCACTTCATTGCTCCAAAAGCTTTTTGAGTCTCAGGGTCCCTTTTTTGAAAGGAGAGTTTTGCACCTGTGACCCAAATTTAACTGAGAGTCAAAGGGACATAGGTTGTGATGGGTTGGTTATCAAAGACCTTTAGGAGTTTAGACTCCAAATGCCAAGGTTCTGCTAGGCTTTAAAAATTTTTACGTGTTGACTTCCTATTGATTTCGATGCCTACATTTGGGAGTCCCATCAGCATCTCCTAGTTTTGCAAGTGAAGATGCCTATCTGTTTGTGAAATTTAGGTATTTATATCAAGAAACATCTGCTATACACTGCCATCCTCACCCTTGGAAAATGACAACACTCCATTGAAAATACCAGACTTGTGTATGTGGTTAAAATGCAGTCTGAATTTAGCTCCTTTACCAAGTAGGCCATTTTTGTCCTATACTTATATTTAAAATATTTAAATATTTAAAATATTTGAGCAGCCATACTGGGCTTATTTGCCTCAGTAGAATGAGATAGTAAGAGGTGGAAGCTTTGTATTGTACGACAGCCTAAGTTCCATCTAGATCCCGGTGATCTTTGGTCAAAGCTCTGCGTTTCTTTAAGTCTCTTTCCTAGCAAATAGATATTACGTACATGAGAGCGGATGAGGCATGGAAATGGGTCAGGTGCTGGCTTCACCATCTCAATGAGGTAGTTACTAGCCCTGATTCATCAGATAGGATGGTAAAATTTACTAGAACCAGCAGCGCAGGTCGGCCATGCCAACAAAGAAAGAAGTGAGCAATAGGAAAACTGGGCCTCTGGGAGCTGTGTCATTGAATCACAGGGCTTGGGAAACTATTTGTGGCATGACATAACCTTTGCGTCACACTTAGCTCAAGGCTGTAGGTAGAGTTAAACTGTTGTCCCACATTCCATGATAAAATCGGACAGTGGTCTTTAGTAAAGTATAAAAAGACTGTTTAACTGTCTCTGCAAGATGACTAGTGAAAATGCTGTTCCAGAATGCAGAAAGCCAAGTTCTTTGGTTTTCTCAATATTACAGTGATGGAAATGATAATGCAGCTGGATCATTAACTTTAACAATGTCAGCATGTTCTCACCATTGCATTTACATTAATTAGTCTACACATTATTATTTAACAGCACTCTGAATTCACTAATGCACTTTTTGGCTCCCACTATGTGGAGTACCTCTGCTTCAAAAGTAAGCTGTTAAATGCTAGAAAAGGTAAGAAGATTTGTGGAAAGACACAGCAATGTGTTCACATTTGAATAGGAGCACATAAAGGCATCAAATGATAACTTCCCTGCAGAAATCTCTCGCTGCTTACCGTGCAAAAGTCTTTGTTTCTACCGCATGCGCAGGCAGGGAAGAAAACAAAAAAGCAGAATATCAAATCCAGAGGAAGAGGGGATGTTTATGGACCTGAGAAGCGAGATGAATGAAGGGTTCCAGGCAGATTGTTTTAGCACAAATTAAGACACTGTTCGCAGCCCAGAAAAGGAACAGGAAAATAAGCTGAGAACAGATCCTCCCAGCTGCACTAAGCACGCAGGTTATGAACAACGGTTAGTCTTCATTGCTTTCTTCTACTGCCTCTCTTCACAGCCAAACCTAGTCATTGAACTTGACCTACATCGTGTTTGGATTAAAATGAAGTATCTGTGGGGGTTTTGTGTTAAATCTGTTTTCATAATCATCAGAGTTGAGAAAAGCCTCTTGGTCAGGAGTTCAAATGTGGAATATGCTTTCGGTTTTGCCTTATCTCCATGCTGTCTTTAGCTGCAGAACTCAGCCTGGTCCTGTGGGCTTGAATAGGGACATCTGAGCTCCATCTTGCTCTCAGCGGCTATGAACTTGGTATCGCAAAGAACTTACAATGCAACTAGAATGGAAAAACTGAAACTTGTAATCAGTCGGACAACTGGAGCATTTGGGGGCTTTCCAAGAAGTATACTGGCTTTGAGTTTTGGGGTTGCCTTTTCTTCCCTCCCTCCAACATTCTTCTGAAAAGGAACAAAGAACTCCTATATTGTGCATTCTGTGAGGTAAACCTAACGGTAAAAAGGGGGAAACGCACTGTAAATGTAGAAGGAGAGTCCAAGGCAAAGAAATTGGAGAGCTTCCATATCAGACTTATGGAGTAAGAAAAAGACACACTTCTGCATGAAGTAATGGCTTGCTGATTGATGAATACTTCTGTTTCTCAAATCTCTTGGTATGTAAGCAGCATTGTCTTGGGGAAAACTAGACTGTTCTGAAGGCTGATGCACAGTGTGACCAAACATAGGATGAAATATAAAGGTTACATATTTTCATCAGCAGGGTTGTCTTTTAAATATGAGTCTAAAGCATTTCTCTTTTAATACCCTTTTAAAATATCTTGCAGACAAGAGGCAACTGCCTATAATGGATGAGATGGTGAAAGCCAAGCTTAAATATAAACCCCCAAATTTAACGTATATTACTGGCAATAAGATTAGGCAAATTTGACTAGAAATGCGTTTAGGGATGAACATGAAACCTCCTGATGCCATTTGCATGATGTCATTCAAGAGGATGGAATCCCGCTTTAGGTAAAAACTGCAAAGACATCTTTTCTGGGTGTGTTTAGAAATCAGAGTTGCACATAAATGATGCTTTTGAATACAAGAGGCATGTACAAATTAATCTTATTCTTTGCCAAAGGGCCAAAAGTTCATTCATGAATGAATACCCATCAAACATGATGACTTTATGTAATAAGAGTGAAAGAAGCAAGAATTTAAGTCTTCCCCTAGCTATGAAATTGAATGCTTATTCAATAAGAATCAAATTAAAACTCTTGTATTGATTCAGTTAGTCCTGTACAATGTAATCTTTTGATATTGATATTTTTAAACTGTAGTTATGTTAGCAAATGCAGGCTGAGGACTGGGTGAATTCCATGGGTGCCAATACAATGAAAATGTTCATTGCACACCTGTGGTGCCAACCTGAATAATTAATGAACATGACTTTATCAATTCAGTAAGTACTTCAGATATTACACACATGCCCTAGGTCTTGATGATACTTTGGGAAAAATACTTGTAACACTGCTGAGAAAACAACTGCCTAAATATTTCATTGTCTTTGATTTCATTCAAGGCTTGAGAGATGCAGGGATGACGGTATCTTTTTCTAACCCAAATAACTCCGTTCTTGGTCCTGGGTTGTTATATACTTCCCTAGGACAAAAAGTGCAGCATGTTACCCTCTAGTCATGATACCAGGTGCAAAATTAATTGACTCATTAACCTTAATAAGCTCTTTCTAACTGTGAAGGTCTCGTGCTCTGAAGATGATAGTACTTTTAGCTTGCAGTCATAAATAAGCATCTACCACCCACTGCCGCAGGGCAAACTTTCCTTCAGTAATGCAGAAAATGTATTTCGAGGAAGCTTTTTCTGGTTTCTTTAAAGAACAAAATGCATGCAAACTTCTAGAACCACAGGTGGTGTTAGGTAGCTCCCCTGCTCCTCAATATCTGCACATTATAAACTGGAATTTACTTTAGTTAACCTGGAGAATATTGGCTTGCTATTATTGCTCAGGTGTGACACTTCTTTTTAGTATTATCTTACTAGGGTATGTATAGGGAACTGTTTTTTTTCTAATTATTATTATTATTGTTGTGGTTATCAACAAATTTAAGAAATATTTTGAATTATTCATGCCAATCTCAGAACTGCACTATTGAGTATTCTTACATTATAAACATTCTTCAAGAGTTCAGCTTTTATTAGTAACATGTTCTGTAATGTACACCTTTTTTTTTTTTTTTGGTTGATGTGTCTGTAATTTTGTTCTCCTTGGCAAGAAAAAAACCAAACACTGACATTAGAATATTCTGTAGCGTATGAAATGAGAATAGGTGAGATTTTCATGCAACCTTAGCTTACGGTTTTTCGGTGACAGTGAAAGAGATGATCTGAAAATACACTTATTCATCGGTTAAAGGTCTGACTTGAGCTTATATATACATATCTTAGCCAGCTTTACCCCACCTAGGCTGGGAACTGATGAAAACAAGCGAACCCCTCCAAAACATACCCACTTTCTCAGAGTTACAGCTTGCAATGACATCTTGTGCTTGGTGTTGTGTGTGTTTACAGTAATTTATTTTGTTAGCTCTTGTTCATCTACACAAGCAACAATTGCAGACTGATTGCTGTATAACATGGGGATACATATGTAATTGTGATTGTACGAGGTCTAATAAAAAGTAGCAGTTGGTTGCCTGTTTTCTTTTCCAGCGTGATGCCGAGAAATGCTGTCGTAAGGACTTGTATGCCTTGCTTGATTGCTACCATTCATCTTGGAGCTCTTTATACTATTCTTAAGCAAAACAGATCTAAGACATTAAGACATCTAAGGCATCTAAGGGATTAACAAGCCCCATAGCAGCTCCCATAAAATAGGGGTGAGGCAGACCTGGAATACGCTATCCAGTACTCCACCACCTTCACCGTGCCTGGTGGGCATAGCGCAGGGACAGGAGGAAAGGGGGAGAAGGAAAGACTGAGTTGCAGAGCATCTCCTGGGTAGCTGGAAGAGGCAACTGTAGGACAGAAAGTCTCTCAAGCTGAACCAATATTTGAGAGGCACAATAAATGCCCAAAGACTTTTTTTTTCCTCCTTTTTCCTTCTCTTCCTTAGGCTGTGTCTTTTACTCTTCAGATCGTGAGACGCACAGTGCGGAATCTGGTGCGTGGGAGGCAGAGGCTCCATGATTGAGCTGCCGATTTAAGTTAAGTTATATATTGCCCATAAATTGTTATTTTCTGGGGCTTATCTTCATTAAAAATCACTTTGAGCTGAACATTTCTATTATTTTATCAGCTCAAAGCTGGCTATTTATGCTGCTAAAAAAATTCACTTTACACTTTGAGTTTTTAAGCTTTTACTGAACCCTTGCAAAAGGAACCCCCTTTCAAACCTTTTAAAAGAAGAAACCATGAACATAATTTTTTAACATAGTTTTTTTTTTTTTTAAGTATTGTAGATCAAATCATGAGTAGTACTGTGGAAATCAACAACTTTTTAAAATTACCCAAATCCAGAGTTAGCTGAGATTGCTATAAAACCACTCATTATGTAATGATGGCCATAAAACAGCAATTACGCTATGTCGTTCTGAGTTTTAATTATGTAATTGAAATGACTATGTTGATTGAATTCTTAGAATGTTTAATGGTGTTAAAGAAAATATTATGACATTTTAGCCCATGTTCCTCAGAAGTACTTTTAAATGACACCAGAACTCACATGCTTCCTCTCCCCTTCCTTCTATGTTTTATTTTTCATTAATGGGGGAGTTTCTCTTGAGAGAAGCAGAGTTAAAGTGAAAATGTAGTCTAATTTCCACATCTGGATCCTCCTGCAAGTGCTAATTTCCACCCTCCTGCTTTAAAAGGAGCCTGGTACTTTGCAGCATCATGCAGATCATGCAGAATAAGTACGTTAAAACTTAGTATGTAACAGACAAATTCCTGATAAAAAGGGGAAGTTTTAAGGCACTGCAGAAAGTGTTGATACGGCCTCCTTTGGCATATCTTTGCAAATCTATTCATTAGTGCTCAAGAAAGATGAGCTAAAATCAGAAAAGGAGCAAAAGAGGACTACTAATGTAATTAGGAGAATGGAAAGTTGATTGTACAGGAGAAAACTAGGGGCTGTCTCCTTCATTCTCACAGAACAAGTCTGAGTAGGGACATCATTGCTATATATAAATAAAAATGGAGGGAGAGAGAAGGATAATGGTGATACAAGAATAAATGGATATAGAGAAGACATTAATACTTTCAGACTGGCAGTTTAAAAGCAGGTTCCCATCTCCCAGAGTACTGAGATGCAGCAGCAGCCATTCCATCAGAAAAAGGGAAAAGAGCCCAACTTTTCTTAAGATTGACCTCGGTATACCAATAGAGAGGACTCAGGGCCATGGTGCTTGTGACAGAAGAGAATTTGACCTCTTGATGCAGAATTACCCCTTACTTTTTCCCCAGGATAGCAAAACATTTAAACATGTTCTAAAGTCCTGCTGAAGTGAGGACTAGCCTGTGCTGAACTGCGGTTGCTGCCATGATTTTCCTGTCTACTCCAATCCATTTAATCCCCATACTCTCATAAACAAATTTGGGAGCCAGTGGCTCCCTGAACTTTCAAAGAGGTGGGTAGGAGATGTTGAGCCTGAAGAGTCTGTGTGTAGATCCTCAAAAAGCCTGAGATCTGAGGCTGGCATCACTGCTCATGCCACAAAGGGATGAAGTAGTTTCCCTGTACCCGCAGACTCGGAAAGGATACCGTGCATGCATCTTCTGTAGGGGATCCTACAGGTTTGGGTACATTTTTTAATTTTTTTTTTTTTCTGGGGCGAGGCAGGGACCAGACTTGACACATCTGTCTCCATTAACCACCCAGTGGGGACACGTCTATCCCCACTGACAGTGGTGAGATTTTTGTTGGCCCTGGTGGAAGAGAAGACAAACACTTAGCCCTTTTAAAAACCCCGCTGCTAAGATTCAACATGGTCTAAAGCATTTGCCGTGTAATTTTTTTTATTGTTCTCTTTGTGACTCCAAGTGACAGGGAAATGGAGCCTTTCTGTCATCGCACACATTGCTCAGCTACTCCCTTTTTTAGCCATTTTAATCCTTTAGTTAGGATTCTAGGTCATCTAATTCAGTCCATTTGCTTTCAATAAGATTTCAATGAAGATGGCACTGGACTATGCAAGACCACTTTAAGGACCCCATGGATCCTGGCTTTTTCTGAGTGGTCCTACTAGGAAATAAGGTTTTCAGTCCTGATGAGTTTGTTTAAATAAACTTCACTCCATTTGCTTTTTGTCTGAAAATAAGATAGGTCATCTGAAATTACTTTTAGTGATACACCATGAATATCCATAGCTTGCAAATGCATTCAATAGAGAATGTG
This sequence comes from Scopus umbretta, assembly GCA_013400535.1. Taxonomy (NCBI): domain Eukaryota; kingdom Metazoa; phylum Chordata; class Aves; order Pelecaniformes; family Scopidae; genus Scopus; species Scopus umbretta. The sequence goes on along the minus strand of VZTL01033870.1, from coordinate 49,185 downwards.
TAACTAAATACTAACACAGAATTTTATTCCTTGGAGATCGATGCACAGGTCTTGGCTGCATTGAGGGCAAATTTCATGCTTAACGTAGTTACTGCATCCTCTAAATTGGGTGATATTAATATGCTGATCTCTCTGGGACAGGAGCTCTCGCTTGCTATATTATTGGACAATGCCTATCAGGCTGGGGTTGTAACTTGATTGGAATTTCTAGGTGTTACTATGAGAGCTGAATGTAAAATTATAATCAGAAAAGCTTGATGGCTTTTCTCCCCTCATAATTTATCAAATTGCTCAATACATTTTTTCTCTAGCATTTCAGCCTTTTCCATTTGGCAAATATTTGATGGTTTTTCCAGAGCTTTAATGGAGGTAAAACTGTCACAAAAAAAAATAATAATTGTATGCATTTCTGTAACAGTTACAAGCCAGAAAGCTTCTACTTTGTTCCAGAATAAGAACTCAAATTAATACATAGTCTAAGCGCCTTCTCAGCTTTTTAAAATATTCTACTCTCAGTCAATCATAGCTTCTCTGAATTGTAGTAACTTGCAGTACCTTTATAAAAGTACTTGCCTATCGCCTGTCCTAAGCAAGAAGACTTAACTTGCAACTCTTTATTAATGTCAGCAAACATTTCACACAGGTATCACTAAGAAAACTTACAGGGCCAATGTTAACAATGTTTAGCTATGCTAAACGTTATAATAACTCCAAAATAGCCTTGATGCTGTAATTGTTACTCAGGCAAAACTTTAAATAAATAAGCAGAAGATTTTTTTCTTTTTTTGTCCCGATAATCTATGATCAAGTCCAAAACTGTAATGATAACATTGTAAAAATCTAGTATAAGCAATATGAGCACTGTATTAAAAAAATGCATCAAAATGAATTTGATACTGCACCAATTTTTTCTTTGGAATGAGGCAGCACAGTGTAAATTGGAAAGAAGGGAAGAAAAAAAAAAAACAAAACCCAAGCCCAAAGTGACAGGCTTATACTGAGTGGCTAAGCAATATCCCCATCTATCTGTCTCCAAGTTAATTATGTATGTATCCAGGTATCTGTCAACTGAAGAGTCAACTAAAGCCATTTTTAAAGCTGCAGCTGCAAATGGATAAAGGCAGCAGTCCTCAGTAGCACACCTGGCAGCTTTAAGAGCACTTGACCTTATGTCAAGCCAAGCGGGGAGTTCCCAAGCAGAAGCTATCAAGTCTCTGGTTCTCTTCAGCCGTATGCAGTTTCCCTTAGACAACAACTTCTGTAAAGCAAAGCAAGGAGCGAGAGAAGGATGTTCATGGAGATTGACTGATGGTGCTGTCACATGCCTTGTAACGCCAGGGAAAACGCACCCGGCTTGTTATTTCAGTTAGAAGTGCGGTGTTTGTCTCATCGTGCTGGTTATGCTGTTGTGCATCATGATGAATTTCGGAGGCTTTTTGTTTTGCCCTTTTGACAGCACTTATGCAGACACGTTACATTGTTCATTCTCTGTGCGTGATACCTCTTGTGGTTTTAAGTGTAAAAAACCCATTTGTAATTAGACAACTCACAGGCATCCTAAGCTGTAAGATGCAGTTTTGAGATGGAGTTTTTCAGCAGTTTGCTGCATTGTAGCCACGCTCCATCTTTATGGAAGAATAGAGTACTCTTGTGCAGGAGAACATTCCAAGTCTATAAAATCTCAACCTTATTCTGGAAGATAATGCTATTATTAGTCAAAATGGCTGGCCTGGGCAGAACACTAAAACAGGGAGTCATGGAAGCTGGATCCAATCCCCAGCCCTGCCCTTGGTCTTCTAGGTCATGGTAGGCAAACCCATCAGAAGTTCTCCATCCCCATTTTTAAATGGACTTTAAATCTTTGACTTTGCTTTAAATCATTCTGAGATTTGCAAATGTAAAGGACTGTATTAAAAGTAGATGGCATATTATTGGACTTGGAATTCCCATTAAAACTTGTCAGTTTTAATGAGGAGTTGCAATATGATCTTAGTGAAATTGCTAAAGGACAGGCACTTTAAAATAATTGGAAGCAGGAAAGAATTGTTAATTGACCCCTTTTGGAAACATGACCACTAGTCTTTCCGTGCTGTATTTTTTCATTCTTTTTAAAAGATTAAAACTCCTTTCCTTCTGCCTTTTGTGTTCAGACTCCAAGGTATCCATCAGAGTGTCTTTACACTGTGTTGCTAAAGCACTTAGCATAAAGAGACACCCTACCTGGAAAAACAGTGTTGTAGAAGTCATATTCTTAGCTCAAATAAAATGAATCCTATAGTTTGTGGGGCAGGTGAGAAAGGGTTGAGGTGTGTGCTGCTTTTAAATAACGCAAAGGACCATTCCCTTTCTACAAAGCACCTGCTGCCCAAGTAGATGTTTTAAAAATCCTCAGTGTGAATTTGACCATGTTATCTAATATAAGAGCAGCTACAGATAGATATCCACTCACTTTTCTAGTCCACTGATTTCAGTCTAATAGCCCCACTTACGCTATGCCCTGTGCCTTTCAAAAGCATTGTACAACGCTTTCCAAAATGGTGCAAAGAATATGTAAGAGCTCAAAGACACATTCCTGGGGATTCAATTCTACCAGTACAACACTCCTTTCATGGAGGGCAGCAGTGTTTCAAACGGCAGAAAGCTCTGCCCCTGCCCAAAACCACCTGTGCTGTGAACCACAGCTTGCCCCAGGACAAGGTGATCCAAGGGTGCTATCCCTCCCCATGGCAGCTGGGAGTAAAGCAATGTGCAAGCCTTAAAGTCTTTTTAATGTTGATGTGCCATTTGAGAAGGAGCTACTGAAATTCCTTCAATATTAACATCACCTGGGGAGACCTCTGACCCCAGATATACATATTCACAAAACTGGAATTTTCCTAAAAGATGTGCCATTGCACATGTCAAACTGGTTACTGTAATCTTGACCAAAAGACCTGTCTGTATTCATTGGAAGCATGCTTGCACCAAAGTCACTGATCATCCTAAGTTTCTACCACTGGAAGGTAATCAGTGACATCTGCCAACGCGGGGGCAGAACCCAGGAAATTAGTGTCATAAATCAGTGATTATAACAGAGTTGACAAACCTGTTTTAAAGTAAACCATGACATCTTGTTCCTCCGGTTCTGCTGACTCACAAGGAGTCTGTCTCTTCATATTCCAGGTTTTGCCCTACCTCTTGTTTCTATGTTTTTGTTTTCTGCTGATGGATTTATATTTTTTTGGCCGTGTTGGAACGACAAGACAGTGACATCTGGTGACCAGTTATGTGTATTCTTTTTTTTTTTTTTGATACTTCACCATAAAGCAGTTACCCCAAATCTAATTACTGTGGAAAAGTCTATTAGCAAACAGATCAATTATTTTCAAACAGGAAGACCCCAGCAGGTCCTGTAAAGTGAATACGAATGTCACAATTTCAGCTTAGTCTTCTGGAGAGCTACATATCAAGTGATTGCTTATCCATGTAGCCATCTGTCTGCCCATTGCCACCAAGCTGTTTACGGTCAGGTCCTACACCGTCCCCACGGGTAGGGAGCTGTGTTGTTTACATCTGTTGGGTGTTTGGCCTGAGCTGTTGGCTCGCCACAGGTATATAGGGTTGTGTGTTATTTTTAGACTTGGAGGAAGCAATCATTGAAATAGGTTGCTGACTTCTCTATATGCTTCTTCGAAAAAACAAAGCAAAAAAATCCCAACTCCTGAACCTAATCTGCTGTCACAGCTTTGTTATTTTATTTTTTTTTTCCTAAGTGGGCTGCCAGCAGGGCTCCTGCTAATAGCCTGATGTCTCAGCATGCTATGGTTTTTGGACCTATTTATTTCATAAACAGAAACATCAGTGCTTCTCCTCCCTTCAGGTTTTAAAGGGCATGTCTATACTTGGTCTCCATCAGCTGTGGCTGCTAAAACTTTCTCTCTGCTACATCACACAGCTGCTTTATCTCTCAAATGTTCCTGGGGTTGTTCTGATGATATTGGAAAGTAGGTTGAATTCATCCAGAGATTCATGAATAAGAAAGAAATCAAGAGCAATAAAGTACAGAGCTGCCTTTTTAATCAAATGAGTTTCCTGCATTGTCCTGTAAGGAGCTGAGGATAAACAGCACTGAGTAATGCCATTGTCCTCCTTGGCACTGCTTCTGGCACTCTCCCTTAGGACAAACAAGGCTGCTGTTCTGGGAAGCGATATGGCGCAATGTTTTAGTCTGTTCTCCCTTGTTTCCTTGGCTCCTCCGCCTGGTTGTAGCCTGTCTGGGGAGGGAGAGGGGAGGCTCCAGCGCATCCTTTCTGCCTGTCCCAGGGCAAGGCCAGAGCAGGAGGCCCATGGCCTCCTCTTGCTCAGGAAAAGGAACCAAATACCTTGTGGTTTTCCCCCAGGCCACCAGCAGAGCTGCCCTGGTTCAGTGCTGCTTCTCAGGGCAAACTTGTGTTTCGCTACAGCTTCCCTCCTGGTGAAGTGAGAATTTACTTTCACAGAAAACATGTTTAAAATCTTAATCTTGCTTGTAGATAGTCTTTTATACTTTATTGTAAATACTTGTTTCAAAAATGACATTTTTCTTTTGAGATCCAATGCTTTTCTAATTTTGAGTAGAGGGGAAATGCTACCTTTAGAGAGACTTTCAGAGTCAGACGACAATTTAGGAATACAAGAAAAGGGAAATTAATTTCATAATCAGGTTACAGTCAAAGACTACATGATTCCTCTGTGCTATTTGAGTTTGCGGAAAGAAGCAGACTTCCTGGGTGCGCTCTCGGGAACAGAAAAATGAGCTCTCTTCTCTGTGTTTAAGGAAAAAAAAAACAAACAAACAAAAACCCCCAACGTTATCATTTGGGTGTGTATGCTAACAAAATCAAGGTAAAACAAATGTCATGCCCCAAAGAAGTGGTTGATACCAGAATCCAGGGATGCCAAAGCACCACTGTACAAAGTAGGTACCAGATATTTAAGACAACAGACTTTGCATCGTTCTCCATTAGCTTGCTCAAGAATAGAGCCATTTTCTTTAATTCTTTCATAAAAATAGTTCTTAGAAAAAGCTGTTGGAACAGGAGGAAAGGGTGGCTGGATATCTCAGTGAGACCTATGGCATCGTACCTCGTGGAGAAACTGTGATGCTCCATCCCCTTCCACTCCTGTTTCAGGCCTTTTCTCTCAGGTAACGGATGCGGCTCCACGGCCAGGGTCACCCCGAACTTGGCCGGGTGTGCGCACCCCTGGGGTTAAACCATACAAATGCGGCCATGGGGAGGAGCTCAGGCCCAGTCCTCACCCAGCCGCCATCCTCAGCCTCCTGCTTGAGCCTCTGGAGGTTTCGGCCCACAGCAGCACGGTGGCCCCGGGGACCCAGCGGGATGCTGGCAGGATGGATCCTGGACTCCTCCAGTCCAGGGCCACCTGTTTAGCACACGCACAAATAAACCACCTCCTTCTTTGCCTGCCCTCAGAGCCCAGCCAGGCAGGTAGCACAGGGCACAACCTTTTCCTTCGTGTTATGCCCGCCCTCCTCTGCTGTTTCGTCATATTGCCCAGAAATAAATCTAAATCATAAATTACTAATCTGTGCTATCAGTGTCTCCACTGAGGTGAATAAAGGGCTGCAAAATAGATTAAGTCTAATTTCTTTGTATATTGGTTCTTTCTATATTCCCAGCTCCTGCAGGCTTTAGTAGATATGCAAATTATGTTTGATCCATTTTTGGAAGTGTTTTAATTATTAATATTGTAATAAACCAATTAGAATAATCTTTGGAGTTGTTAAAGATTTTTTAAGTTGATGTCGTTTTCCTAACTGTACTGCTGGGTATAAATAAAAATGATTATTGCAGTCTCCTGACCTAATGGGAGTAACCTGGCAAGTATTATCATTCCAAAGATTTTTTTTTTCAGTCTTTCTTTTTTTGCCATCATCTGAGCAAAGATGGATTTTTCCATAATATCATTATAAAACATTCATAAACAATAATGTTTTCCTTATTGTAAGTGGTATGTTTTAAATTACGTTTAAAGCATCTGAAAGTAATTTATCCCAGAGCTACATGGTGTCACTTGAGAAAAGAAAATCAAAATTGCTTTTGAATTTGCTATGACTTCAGTACTACTTGTAACAGCAGCTGAAGTTGCTGTTTAGAAAAATTGAGTCCCTAAGCATCTTGAGGTACAACATGTGTGTGTATGTGATTTCCTCAACCTCCAAGTACTTTAAAGCTTCACGTTCTCACTCAGGTGTCTCTGATTCCCTTGACCTTGTGAGCATTTTAATGTTGTCCTTTCCAAAAATAACTATTGTAGCTGCAGTTGAACATTTTAATTTGTTTTGAGTGCTATTTTGCAGTGGCCTACACTACAAAGCCAGATTAGATACATTACAATGCGTGATCATAGAAATTAATTATTCCTAATGATTTCCTGTCCAAATATGTATTCCTTCCTATGAATGAAACAGAAAGCTGATTCTGGGAAAACGACCATATGTTTACACAGATCTTAGCTTATGGTCTTTAGAGTTCTGAATTCTACAGAAATGTATTTCTGTAATAACTTTGCAGGTTCTGCTTTCTTTCTTTTTTTTTTTTTTTTTCTTCTTGACCCTCATACTCTCCCTGCACCCTGTGGGTGTGGAAGTACTTGCCTGACCACCTACCCAACAGATCTGAAATGAACTGTTTGAGATTTCAGCTGGTTTACTGTTCTGATCAAGGTTGCTTTGATACTGTAGGAAACTATCTGGTTTTCCTTGTGGCTAGAAGGAATCTGTTGGTTGTCTTCAATAGAATAAAGAGTTTTGATCTTTAAATCTCCACTGTGCATAATATTCGTATCTGCGACTCCACGTTGATGTTACATTTCAGCTCATGAAGTGCTGCAAATGCTGGGCAGCTAGGGATCCCAAATACAAAAGCTACTTCTGCATCAGGAGACTATAAAATATTGTGAGTATGGATCTGTGAAAATAAAGATTCTATCATTCATATAGGGATGATATTTTTCTGGCAATATAAGGCATCCACATTCTGATAATCACTGAAATCACTGTCCAAGCCTGGTCCACTTCGTCAGTGTTCATTTGTTTAAAGAAATGAGGTTTTGTGGTCTTTGGTTTTGGTTGGTTGGGGGTTTTTTAATATTTTTTTTTAATGTAGTGAATATTCTTTATATTACATTTACTCTAGCTTTCATTTATTTCAGAGCACAGCTCAGTAATTAATGGGCTAGCGAGCTAACTTCATCCAAACATCTCTGTTGTCATCTCACAGCCAAGGAATGAGAAACAGGACACCTTAGATCTATGAGGTGCCACACTGGCAAAGTCACTGGTCCTTCCTAGAGAAGGTTAGCATTTTAGGCACTACCAGTAGAGAAGCAGACACTTCCAACATTGAGCTGTCTCTGCCAGTCAGAACCTCCCATTCGCCCATTTCAGCTCTTCTCAAAGTATCAGAAGGCACAGCTGAACATGCTTTAGAGAGAAGCAGAAGTATGGCTCGGGGTCTTTTCAGTACTTTTACACTTTATCTATTTCTTTGCATTTTGTACATGCAGAATAAGGACTGGTTTTAATAGACAACTAGCCACTTATTTGTCCAGGTCATGTTTAAGTGAATTAATATTGTTTCTGTGTCTTATGAAATGCTGTTAAAAATAAAATAAGACACTTATCCATGGGTCATGGCCTCCCTAAGCAGCCTTTAAGGAGCTCAGGTTTCACTCATGGTCTTATTTTATTATTAAAATATGTGTATTTTGGAATATTAAGATGAGAAGCCAGTCTGGCCTCGATCTTAGGGCAAGTCACTTTGCTCCTCTGCACTCTAGGTCTTCCTTTATGAGGAGAGACATCCTTTCTTAAGCACTTTGAGATCCCTGGTTGAAAAACATTATACAGACAGCTTGGAATCCTTACTTCTTCCTGTAACAGGTCTTGATATTAGGAAAATTTTTCTGATGTACCACTTGAAGATTTTCTGCTGATTTTCCTCTCCATTGTAAATAGTTCTGTAAACTCCACAGATAAATATTTCATATTTTGCATATATTTATTAATCATTGGTTGTTTCTTTTATATTATTTGCTGTTATGTTATATTGTCACAGATAAAGAACTTGATCAAGTTTAATCACAAGTTCTTTCTCAATGGCATTGTAAGAGATATGAATAGAAATTGCAGGTCATTTTTACAGCTGTTTGAAGAGACATAAACTGTTTTATTGGATGGTTTGGGGGCTACAAAGAATTTTGAATCTCATAAAATAATTAGGTTGGCTTTTGTGAATCAAAAAAAGAAAAGAGGAACTAAAATCTCTCATAGTGTACTTTCATTTAAAAGAACAACAACTTTTATATGTTGGTGGCTTTGCTGTCCAACAAGAGACAGAAAGTCTCAAATGAAGAATAGCGAAGGATGGAAGGGATCATCTACAGAGAGGTACTTGAGAATAGCTAAGATGAAAAAAATGATTGTACAAAGATGAAAGACATTAATAAAACCTGCCCAGCAATCAATAACTAAGGGTGGCAGTAAGTCAGGAAGTTTAGGTTCTAAGGTATTATTTAATACCAGTTTGATGAAGTAGTGTTACACAGTGAGAGCACTGCTACCCCCTCTGCAGAGAGTGTTTTTCTACAAAACAGTAGATAAAAAGCCCTATCTTCTTGACTGGATAGTCTTTTATTAGATCTTGTGTTATATAAATGTGAGACCAAATCACTAAGTATGGAAAATCTTGCAAAATAAAGGCTTGAAAAGGCAGAGGAGCAATAGCAATAAACTTTGTGTCTATCTTTCAGTAGTACAGGGACTGTGGCAGCAGAGCGTGCGCTGCCCCACAACAAAGGAACACAACTCACTTGGGTGGCCCTTCCTTGCGGCGCTCAACCTCCCATGCAACCCTGGGGAAATGTAAAGGGAGGGACTCAGCAAAACCAAAGGGTTCATCAGTGTGAATTCCCAGCAAGAGGAAATATACGTCCTTGAAAAAAAAGAGGCGGAGGGTGTGCTGCAGTGGTAGCTGATGCAGAGAAACAACAGGATCAGCTCTGATTTCATGCTGGGAAAGATGCTGATCTCATGCACTTTAACAAGGGCTGGCAAGTTCTGAAAAACTTGCTGGGATTGCAGAATGAAGCCTCTGCAAAGTGTTTGATTGTCACAGATAGCATCATCCCTAATGACAGAGCAATCTTATTTAACCCTTCCATCATCTAACAGCCTCATTCCTTTCTTGTTATCTAACACCAAGCGTCGGTGATGTGTTGCCAAGGGGTACGATTTGTTTTTCAGAAGTTAGCAGAAATCTGATGGCATAAAAAATTAAGCCTTTAAGTGTTTCCCAGTCTACTGTATTTTTATTTCTCTCAGTTCTTGACTGTAGCAGGGTATATGGCAAGTGCTGAAATCAGTAGGCACGGTGAAAAAGGAAATGGCCAAGCAAAGATGACAATGAACATTTAGAATAATGAGGAAAGGACAGATGGTGAAACCCAGTAGAAATATTTACATATTTGTAAACAAAAGCAGCGCACTTTAATGGTGTTATGGGAATGATCACCAATCCTCTTGAGAAGACTGAAATATGATAAACAAAGAAAAAGGATAACCTTTTGTTGAGGCCTCAGCTCCGCAAAACGGTTACAGGATATCTTAACTGCAGAGTTAATGTAGGTTTGTACTCAAATCTTAGTGCCCGAATCTTTTCCGTTTATAAACAAATTCTCATATCTGTCTTGAATGATACTTCAAGCCTGGACTAATGGGGGTAGAGGCTGCCACAGGTCTTAATTGCACTGGGAATAGCAGCTGCCCAGTCTCTCATGGGGAGGCAAAATAAATCATTCAGGTGTAGGTAGTGACTTGTGTCTTCCCCCTTATGAGGAGATAACTGTTTTTCCTGCAACTGACTGGGAAACAAATATTGCGTGAAGCACATTGCTCTTCTCCATGAAGCACAGTGATGCCTACAAAAATGAATGAAGCAAGCAGAGAGGAAATGTTGACTGGTGTGTCATTACGATGTAGCTGCTTACCAACATATGACCAGCCAGGGCAAGACCTTCGTGCAGACTGTGTTAACGCTTCCGTGAATATAATCTTGTGTTTGCATAAGGGCTCAGCTGAAAATCAGGCTTTTAAATCCAAATCAGAATTCAGGCTGACTCAGGATGGATTATCTCCATTAGTCGTGGTTCCAAACTGCGCAGAAATATCACTGATGTAGACCTCTGTCCCTCTAACTCAATATATTATGACACTTTGCACTCAGAAGATGTGAAAACATTCAGAGACTTCATGTCTTTTCTTCCCATTCTTCTGGTGATATGAAAAAAAGTTACTCCCAAAGTTGGGGAATTTGTCAAAAGGTCATTCATCTCTTAGTAGTACAATCTCAAGCTCCTGTGCAAAGAAGCAGACACAAAATATTTTATACTCTTTGAAGTCACCCATCTGACCTCCTGCCTCACAGAAATGGGATGGGTATTTGAGAAAGAACATGTTGACAGCGCCAGCCCAAGGCATAAATTTTCTAAGAGATTTCTCAGGACCCCTGACTTCTGGCAAAAGCAGTCCTAGCCTGAACTACAAGCTATATCTTTTTTATAAGCTTATATAATATCAGAGTGAAGTTTTCCATTTTTCCAATTACATAAGCCAGAATGAACTCTAAACATTCATAAGCATACCAGTGACTCTTTCCTTCCTCCTCAGCTCTGTCCAACCGAGCTTATTGTTAATTAATACCTTTTTTTTCTTTTAGTGCATTCGGTGTTCGCCCCAAAGGGCTGAAAACAAGTATTGCAATTGGAAAGAGCTGGTAATATCTTGTGACTGGTACTGACGGGAAAGGATGTCTGGGGAGACAGAGCCTGACCGCAGCTGCGTAGAACCTGCTGCCTGGGTACTGCAAATGCTGCAGCATTTTCTTCTCTGTCCCTCACTGCTCCCTGGGGAGAGGCTATTTTCCTTGCTCTTTTTTAAAAACGCATATTATGGCTAGCCAAATGGATGATCTGAAAATGTCAAATAGGAACGAATTTAAAAACAGCAAAAGAGGAGACTGCAAAAAGTTCTGGGCTAAAAAAACCCAAAAAGTGGCATCAGCTAAATTTGAAGGCAGAGGGAAACCAATTAATAGAGGTGCATTTGAAGGAATATACAAATTAAGGCATAAAAACTTATATAATGGGTTTTGTTTTGGCAAGAAAAATAGACCAGAATATGGAAGGAATTATGGCAGTGGAAAATAATGGTTTGAATGTTTTAAACAGGTTAGGGTTTGTAATATTTTCCACTTGAAGTGAATGCAGACTTCATGTGTTGTTATTCAAAGGCTTGGAAGTCTTTTTTCTTTAACCAGGAAAGACAGTAATAGATGTAGGTCAACCTGCTGGATAGTTGGTTGAATGACAAAAATGAATCCAGTAGGACAGTAAAATACCTTCCCCTCCACCCCCCTGCAATGCTACGTTGCTATGTGGAGATGTTGATGGTTAGGGTATTTTCCTCCCAATTTTACTTCCACCCAGAAAGCGCAATTCCTCCAGTTCCCTTAATAGTGATTGCAACCCTGGTCTAGTACAATAAGATATACTGATTTATGGAATTATAACAGAGATCATTTTTCATGTTCAAACTACCAGTTATCAGCAATTTTGATGATGCGTTGGAATCTACCTAGCTATAAAAGGCTCTTTCCACTTAAATAAGTGTTGAAGCTAAGTTGAGGCATTTGCTATTGCAAAAATCACTTTATTATACTGTTTCATAGCTATTTTATTCCAGTATAAATCCACTTGACTTTGCTAGAGAAAACTGTCATCCTCAACAGTTTTAAGTCATTGATGGCACATGCGGCCATAACTTGCCCCCTAATGTCAATCCAGAAAGATAATACTTAGTCATCACAATCAGGTTTTGTTTTTTTTTCTAGAGGGATGCTTATGAACATGGGTGTACAATGCAGCCTGCTAACGTGGGTTGCATGTCTCCATGTCCTTGTTCTGTCAAAACTATCGTAATGATGTAAAATGTTGGCCAAGAGAGCTACAATGGGTGATTATATTTTGGCATCCAGGTGCTCTATCCAGCCATCTGTGTGATTCAGTACAGGGCATTGTTTTTATCACTATCCAACATAGTTTTAACCTGGCTTGCTCTGGGTGAAAGGCCAGGTCCAATGCAATCAGTCTGGCAACGCTGGGAAGAATTGAAAGGCAATAAAAAGCCTAAAATAAGAAAAGAATCAATCTGGAATGAAACAAACTCAACTCCTTTTGTTTTATGTTACATGGAATTCATATCATAGAATCGTTAAGGTTGGAAAAGACCTCGGAGATCATCTAGTCCAACCATCAACCCAACAACATCATGCCTACTAAACCATGTCTCGAAGTGCCACGTCTACACGTAAGATGTAGGTGTAAGATATTGTCAAGATTAAGTGGCCTTCTCCTAGGTTTGGCATGAGTCAAAGTACGTGCTGTGCGAAGTATGAAACACCTCTGCATTCTATTGCAGTGAGCAGATCGGCTCGTGGAGGTAGTACCACCAAAGGGCTCTCCTTGGGACAGGTAGTATATTGCATTTGTGGTCACTCTGGGAATCTCTTGCTGACAGACTCCAGCTCTGTACCACCGCACGTATTCACAAATGGACTTTGAAAAGCCATGGAGTAGCGCATTGGTTTTTTGTTTGTACATGTACTCAAAAAAAATTCTTGATTGATAATCAATAATATATGGGCTGCCTCCAAGAACATGTTAATAGTAATGTCAACATGAGAAAAAGCGCCCAATAAAACAGAATATATGCTTGTGCCATTCCTGTCCTTGCATTTTTAGGGGTTGCACCATAATGTTTATGAGTATAAGCTCTGTTCTATATCCTTACAGCAACATGTGCCACTACAATTCATCATTTACTACCCGCACAAATACCCTTTGCTAGAAATTAATCTTTTTTTCATACATAGAAATACAAAGCAAGGAAGACATAGAAGTACTGAAACAAAGTAGTCAAGCAAAGTGCAGCTTTTTTGACTCCTACTTGAAGGGGTTTTGGCAACTATAGTATTTTCTTTTCTTTTTTTTTCCTTTTCTTTCTTTTCTTCTGTTTTCTTTCTTCTTTATTTTCTTCTGTTTTCTTTTTTCTTCTTTTTCTTTTTTGTTTCTTTGTTTTTTTTGTCAGCAGCTCTTGCTGCGTAGGTACAATGCTCTTCACTGTATTGTTCCTTATTTAAGAAAACATTCTAGATACTAATCCCTGCAGAGAACAGTGCAATCCTAACACTGGTTCATGATAACCAGTGATTACTCTTAATTTCAGGAGATTCTTCAAGATGCTGTCACTGTGTTGTGAGAAGATGACCAGGTCCAGGATCTCCTCCTTGTTCTTCTACCTCATTTCTTGCTATGATTTACTCCCTCTCATTCTTAGTCTGATGTTTGAAAGAAGGTGCTACCCACAACAACCAGCACTGTTATACTGTCATCTTTCTGATTCTGCTGGACGTGCCATTATCTGCCTTGCAGACTGTCCTCAAAATTTGTTTTTTGCATCCACTGTAATCCTGTCTATCCAACCTGCTTGGCTGCCTGTTTCTCTGTCCAAGAGATTGGCACAAATCTGATTTTTATAGATAGCTGTCCTCACACGCAGTGCCCCCAACACCACTTAGCTTGAGGCCATCTGGCAGTATGAAGGGAGATTTTTGAGGCTCCTTCATCCTCCCAGTGCTGTGAAAAAGCAACAGAAAAGGAAGAGGTAAAGATGCTTCAGGAGGCCGAAGAAGATGTTCAGTGATGAGTTAGACAATTAGTCAGCTTAGAAAATACCACATAGGTATGATCATGTGGTTTGGACTGGATATGTGCATATTGGTCTGGATTAGCCTGTTCTGCAAGGACTGCCAGCAGAACACATCCTGGGCATGCAGCGTCGTCCAACTGAGCTGCACAGAGAATTCCCTTTGTGGACAAAAATGAATTTTGAAACCCCAGACTAGACCAGAGACTTTGAAAGCAAGGCCTATCTGTGAGGCACACAGTGAGAAAAGTAGCGCTGCATGGATACCACAACCACCTGTGTTCAGGTGCAGATGGAAAACCAATAAATGCTCTGCTTCCAGATCCTCTCCCCAGAAGTCCGTCATGCATGCAGTTTGGGAGGTTTCCCATCTTTGTTCACGTGTCTCCCATTCTTTCCTCCCATTTGTATATGAATTTTTCCTTCCCTTTCCTCCCCTTTTTTATTCTCTATCTTCCCCTGTGTGATTCAAGCAACTAGGTATGCGATGAATTCTCTCATTGAATTGGCAGGGAAAAGGGAAAGATTCAGACCCTGTGTGTAAAACCTAGAGCTAAAGAAACTATGCTATAGCATGTGAGAACCCAGGTGAAAGGAAGTACTCTTCTTCTTCTTTTTTTTTTTCCCTAACTGTCTATGGTATTTCACATAATTGCTATTCTGCTGTTGCTATGGTAATGCCAGCATTTCTCTGTCTCCATACTGTCATCTTTTCTATCACTTAGATCTACTTAGTACATGGGCTCACTTCTATCTAACAGATGAATTGCCCATCTAGAGGAATGGGGGTGTCTTCCCCCCCCTTCCTTTTTTTTCCTCCTGCTTTCCAGCCTCATGCAAGAGAATTACTTTAAATTTACACAGAACTTAAAAATAGATATATGCTTAAAGGCTTTGCTGGACTGGTGCCAGTGCAGTATATCTCACACGATCAAGGTGCTACACAAGCGATGGGTGCTCTCTCACTCCTCCCAGGGTATTTAAAAGACCTCTTAAATTAAGGCCAACATTGTCTCTTGAGCTGCTTTAGAAAACTGGCGTGAGAAAGACTGAAATTAAGTCTACACTATTTTAGCAACTATAGATCTTGCGTGATCTTACATTTAGAACTTGACTGAAATTGAAAGGCTGCTAGAGAATGGAGTGGGGGCTGGCTGCTGGGCATTACTCATTATTTATGAGTAATTACCAAGGCGTAGTGTATGATTAGGGGACAGGCATTTTTCTTAGTTCAGGAAGCTGGTTCCAACAGAGTTTCACTAGCCAAATGGAAGAGTTCACTGATAGTGGGCAGACAATTATAATAATAACATAACATCATGTAGTAGAAGCATCATTGTTTCTCAGGCATAATGGACACTCTGTTTTCCTCTTTTAGAAAATCAGAGCTATTGGCTTTGCTGGAGAAAAAAGAGGATACTAAAGGGCAAAATTTTAAGATAAGCAAGTTTTAAAAAAATAAAATTGCTTCTTACTGGTTAGCCAGATTAACCCTTCCCCAAATGGGTTTGTCCATAGTAGCACCATGCAGTAGCATGAGAAGAGTAACCTGGGGGTGTCATTTTTAGCCAAAAAAAATGGTGCATGTGCTACATGAAGGAGAAAATGAATCCAGTATTTCCTGGACAACAGAATCCACACTGGGTGAGTTTGCCCCCGTTTAAATTGTGGTATTTGAAACTAAGTTGGTTTGGCTGCTCTCTCAGTACAGAGTGAATGACATCCTGGTTAAACTATCTTTGTGGTTCCTGCTCTGAATACGTTCTCCAGGATCCTTCTGTCACTTAGCAGAACATCTGCTATTTTCCATAGACAAAGATAACTCTGAATTAGAACTCTGACCCTTTCTGGATGAAAGTATCCGTGCTCCAAAACTGGCCTCTGCTTCGGCAGGATGTGTAGGAAAAAGCCCGCAATGGACTGAGGTTAAGATACTCTTTTTCCCAGTATTATCTTGTCTCAGCCTCTCATTGCCTTAACATCTGCAGCAGATTTTATATTTTCTTGGACAAAACCAAATGCATAAAAACATGAGAAAATGCAAATATTATAATAGGATAGACTGAGTTAACAAAACAATGCTATTTTCTTGCTAATTTTCAGACAAACATTAATCTTGTCTTATCCCATTCATCTGAAAAAAAGTTATCGCTATTGCCAGTCGCTCAGTGACAAGCTCCAACTTGTCTAGAGTCCAGCTTCTGTCAGATGGGCAACTGTAAGACAGTGACTGTAATTTCTCTCCTGCCAGTTGTGGTGGGTATTTTTTCAACTGCTTTCCCATGAGACCCAATCAGTTTTTCAACCCTGAGCTATATACTGCACCATACCCCTGCAGAAGTCACTGGCCACGGCAATTGCACCTGGGGCCTCAACATTTAAAGGCATGTGCTGGCCAAGTTGAAACCAATGGGAGCATCTTGTCTCCTGTGTGTGGCCCAGTCTTTTGCTCAAGGAGAGCAAAACACTGTACGGTTTGAGTTTACACTACATCTAAAAATGTCTTTTTAAGGTAGTAAGCAACTGTAACTCATCCACAAATTCACGTGGAGGTAGAAACAAGGCACACCACTTACTTTATAGTTTTATAAATATAAAAAGAATAGTAATAGGCTCAGTTAGCTGCTAAAACTGCCTATAAAGCTACAGAGAAATGCTAATGCAATTTTGGTTCTTTTCTGCTTTTGCATTATACATTGTAATGGCATTTATGTATATATTACCATTTGGCTTTCGCTATGTGAGGGATTGGACCTCAAATCAAAGCAGATTCCAATTTTTCACTGGCAAAGACCAGAAACTGGTTGTAGAACGAAATTTTTAGGAAAGTCACTGAGAGGATTCAGGAGTTGAGAAGGTGACCTTTGCAAGGATGAAAAGATGGAAGTTTTTAATGGTTTAACTGGGATGTCACACTCTGAACTGACTGTATTTTTATCACTGATCTTTTTTATTCATATTACAAGGATGATTATCAAGTTATATAGTTCTTCTAAGCTCTGGTTCAAAGTCCACAATGTAAATCTCACTATTCTTGCAGTTACCTTTGGGTCAAACTCATAAAGGCCTTTTAAACATGGATCTCAAACAATATTTCAAAGGAAGCTAGACTTTTATCCACATTTATAGACCAAAAATTAGCAACGAAAATGGACATGAACAAATTAGTGTGGTTCATCCACATACTTATATAAAAATCCAGCCCTGCAGATCATAGCGGAATCATTTAAGTCAACCTGCTGTGGTCCAGACCACAGCAGCAACAGGAAAACATTAATTACCTTAAACAAGTAATGGACTGTCTTAAGATCATGCTGAGGCCTTCTTTCTCTGAAGAGTTAGAGATCACTGTCATACCAGCTGATAATGTTTTCTTTTACTTCAGTTCTTTCATATAGTAAAGGTGTGAATTGATTGCAATTTGTATTTTTCATTGTAATGAGAAGTAATTAACAGTACTCAGCAACTGGTTAAACAGAAAAGATACAAATTTCAATAAGTATAATGTATTAGGGATATTAAGTGGGTTTGGTTTTTTTTTTTTGAAATATGCCATATTTTGAGACATTTGTAAGTTCTGCTAAAGTATCCTTATTTTCCCTGAATATTAGAGTGTCTAAGTCAGCTGTTTTGTACTCAGTGTTGTTGGTATATTCATTTTTACAGCAAAAGATGGGCTAACATTGGGTAACCTATTTTCATAGCCCAGATATGAAACTGGGCTTATAAAGAACTTTATGCTTAAGAACTCAAAAAGTCAATGTCAAAGTCTGAGCTAGAGCCACAGGCTCTTGTGATGTGTAAGAATTAAATAAATGATTTGGTAAATCCAGAGAGGACAAGAAATAGAAGTGTAATTTAAAAGAAGAACACCATTCAAAAGCCCCCTTTACCTGAAGAGGTGTGTTTTTGTCAGATGCTATTTGTGGTTTGAGATTATGTGATTAACTGGGGTAAAATGTAGATCCCAAGTCCACAGAGACTTCTGCGTATGTTGAATTGTGGGGGATTACTAAAGTGATTACATATAGGCCTCTCTGCATGCTTGAAGGGACCAGGGACACTGTGACTGCTCTGAAGCCTGATTCCTTGGGAGAGCAGCAGAACAGTTAGTTACAAAGAATATGGAAAATTTGCAAAGAAATTAATTTGGAGACTTGAGACTGTGTTACCCATTGGGAAGAGACTCTAACGCACTTTACACTAGATGATATTTTCAATAGTATGATTTTTCTGAACAGGAGGAGATGGATTCTGACTCATAATTGTATAGAGCAACGTGCCCAGCTGATCAAAATTCCACTTTTCCCCTGGATTTCAAGTAGTGTGCATTCATTAAATGCTGACTCCAGAAGTTACGTACTCCAAAATTACCAATATTCTTTTTCCTTTGACTCTCATCTCATTCCTTCAACCTTCTCCTTTGAGAGATGTTTTCTTTCCTGTGTTTTCGGAGGAGGTTACTACTGCTATTTTTTTAAAAAATAAACTTTGTACAGCCTTAATAATACTTTAACGCAAATAGAACTTCAGTTTGTGGTGATTCTAGTAAAATGTTAACAAGCATCCATGTAAGTCATATTACCACAGCTTCCTATTCTCATCTTCTGATGGCAGAGGGAAGGCATTTTGTCTGTGGAAGAATCCCCCACCAGTGATCTTCAGGCTTTGGGCTGATCCAAATGAAGTGATGCAAACCAGATACTTCACTGGAATTCAGCTGAATCGCACACTGATTAAAATATCAATTTTTAACAATCACCATTAATACAGGCATAGCGTTTCCATTTTCTGGGGATCAGCTTTTAATGTTTAGACTTAATGGCTCAGTGAATGTAATAGAGATTTCTAGGGCTCAAGCTCATACATGTTTTCATTTGTCTCATGGCAAAAAGGCTCATCAGCTACCATAGCTAGAATACTGTTTTCTCCTCATTGTTTCCAAAGGGAATTTCATTTTTGCAGAACCTGTATCTAAACTTATATCTGGTACGGTATTCTTGGTCTCTCCAAGTGTGTTCGGGTTTGTTTCATGATGTTATTACTTATTATATAGTGAAGGCAAACTTTGTTTCAAAGACTGGCGCCAGCTCTGCTAGGAAGTGTATAGGCATATCACCGTCCCAAAGCATTTACAGGTCTTTTGTAAGAAGCAGAAAACAGCTGGGAAAGAGAAGGTTTGATAGCCTTTCCGTACCACAGCGAAGTGAGATACAGAACAGCTTAATTCCTTGCACAGATCAGTGTGTGGGAGAGCGGGGAAGTGATCTCAGATCCCCTGTAGTGCTAAGATATAGGCCTATCCTTCTTGTTCAATTTAATTTAAAATAAGTACCCATTTTTAACTGTGTTTCTGTATAAATCATTTAGTAATAATCCATCCCCTTGAAACCAAAGTTATAAAAATCAGCTGGATATGAATAATTGGTACTAAAAGATAGGTAAAAGTGTCTCTTTCCCTATAAAAATGTCTTCCTTTCTGAATCAATTCAGCATTTTCTCTCTCCTAGAGAGGGAAGAATATTCAGTCTGCAAAAGGATGGAAGAAGAGTTTTGTTTTCACTAAAAATTCTTTTTCCAAAGACCAATCAGAAAAGCCCCATCTCTTCCTTGTGTTGAGCAGAAGAAGAAATGGGTTTCTCCAGCAATTCACAAAACATCAGTAGCATGTTGTCAAATAGCCTGGGGCAATTACAGTGCCTGGCAGATTTGGATTCATTAGTATTACTAGCTTGAATACTTCTAATAATTAGCCAAGTCCCTCTGGCGAAGAGTAGATAGTCTTCATAACTCTAAAGCCATGTCTCAATCACACAAAAGAAAGAGAGCTGCTATTCATATGAGGTACAATGGGTGGTTTGGAAATCCGTATTCTCTAGATGAGTAAGAAACCTGATGTATCAGAGAGCTTTATACTTACTTTTATCTCATCTTTTTGCACAAAAAGTTGATTTTTGTTATCATTGTTTTAATTTAGTGACCATTGAATCAAATTTATACTGGAAGACACGGAAACATTACTGACGTCTCCTTTTTTTTAATGGGGTTGGGGTGGTTTTTTTTAATTTTAGTTTTAGTTTTTCTTTTTTCCTTTTCTCTTTTTTTTTTTTTTTATTTTTTTCTTCCTTCCCCTTTCTTTTTCTCCCCCTCCCCATCCCTTGCCATCCAGGAAACAATGCATTTCTTTCCTCTCCTGTGTCATTTTAGGGAGGAACGCTTTTGTAAACCATTAAGAACAATTTGTGGAGAAATTAAATTCAATGAGAACTGGAGATCAGGAGGCCTGTTTTCAAGTTCTGTAAGCACATTTTAAAACTAATCACCAATAAAGCCGAGGATCCTTAGAGGAATGGTCATAATACAATATGCTGGGAAAACAGGTCTCTGTAGGTATGTGCTGGAGCTTTCTTTTCTCATGCAGCTTCAAGTCTCGTTCCATATGGCAAAAAAAGCAATAGGCAACAGAGGAGTGACATTCATGATGAGTTTAATCGTGGTGAAATCAAGGAGAGTTTTGCTAGGAACTTCAGTGGGGTTGAGATTTCACCTTTGGTTTTTGGAAGAGATGTTGGCTGCTTCCCGGTTTAACATGATTTATTCTTCGCTTCCTTTTAAGTGCATCCTCTGATTAGCTTTAAATTCAGGTTAGAGCTTCTCTCCTTCATCTTACAGAGAGCAGCAGTGGCAGTTGTGGGCTATGGCAGGGAGAGGGGAAAACAGCTGCTTTCAAAGAGGGACAAGGCTAAACATCACCACCAGCAGGCCTGGATCATCAACAACAAGCAATCATGGCATTTCATTTAAAGTCATTCAAATCAAAGTGCCATTAGGAGGGTGCAGAAACCTTTGAGCACGCTTGCAATTTAAAGAAAGATGGTTTCTAAGACTTCTCTTTCAAAGCTCAACAGTTTTTAAGCCACTGAGGCCAGTGGGGCATTTAAGACGTGAGCCTTCCATTGCCTACAGTGCAGGCTAGGGTGTGATTAAAGCCATGCGTGTGCTCCAGGCACCTCACTGACATGGGGTCTGGGGTAGCAGAGGGTCAGGGAGTGTTGCAGAGGCCCTTTTATTTGATTGAGCTCTTTAGAGAATTCCTACAAGGAGAAAAAATAACTTCCATTAAGTTAAGGGAGGCAGAAGCTGAGGAAAGCTTTGACTCCGAAGCCATCCTATATGATATTAAATTAAATGCTTTCTGGCGAGTGAGTGTTGTGTGGCGTCTTGCTTAAAAGAGGGAACAAAGTGTGGATTAGAGAAGCTGAGAAAGCCAGGCACGCAAGGGTGTTTATTAATGTTCTCTATTATTAAGTTTATTCTTTCATGTGGCACTCCTACAAAAGGTAAAGATGTGCAAGTACCTGACAAGGACAATAGTCAGAAGGATGAATAGGTCTGAAATGGATTATCTTGCTGTTAAAAAAAGGCATAAGAGGAATTTAGTACTTCAAAGAAATATTAAAATCGTATGTCATGGAAGTGAAGCTGAAAAGCCTAGATACATTAACAGTATCTGTGCTGTTCATCACTCCAGCCATGCAAGCTGGTACAGCGTTCGGCAACTAAAGAGCAGAAGATTTTTTGCTGGAACTGAGTAGCTGGTATAAAATGCAGATGTTCATTTTTAAGCAGATGTGTAAGGCCATTGACTTCAAGTATCTTGCACAATTTCCTCTATTAATGCACCATGCTCTACGATACAGGCTCATTATTTGCCTGTATATTTGTCATTGGCTCTTTGCCCTTGCGTACGCGTTCATTATCAAAACTTGAAATAAAGGAATGCTCTACCTAAATGAATTTCTACAAGAAAATCATCCATGCGTGTAATAGCATTGCTAATTGTCTGTCATCTTGACAGATATAATAATTAGCTGTTGATACATTTGATAGCAAGGGGCCCAAATCCTGGGTTCTCCTTATTAGCTACTGACAGTTAGCTAGTCACAGAAACCTTCACTGTTGTCATTTTTACCTATATTTATACAATATAAGCGGGGAAAAAAGCAGAGGAGTTGGCAGCAATTTGTTTTGTTTTGTTTTTGTATTTAAATATGTGATTAACACCTGGCTGCATGGCAAATCATAGCACTGACTAACTGCTTACATGATCTCTGTATCTACATTTGTCTACCGCACTCAAAATAACAAAGGAGCAATCAGTCTTTGGTATCACAGATGCTTCAAGCCTAAAAAAAATCAGGAGGACTTTGTTTTTTTCTCTCTCAAGCAAGTACTGGCACTGCCACATCCAACCAGCCCCCGATGGGTTCTCTTGACATTTACTTCTGGCTGCAGAACAATCATATCACGATTTTTTTTTTCTCTAAGTACAGTAGCTGAGAAAAATGCCTGTTAGGCGTTGCTGTAGACATCATGGGTTTTTTACAAGTACACCATAAAGTCTTTTGAAAAAAGTTTTGCTCTGTTCTTCTCTCGGATGGACAAGGGTTCCCTATAAATATTTTTTTTCCTTCTCCCTATTGCTTAGCAGCCTTTGGCAGTTGGTTGATACATCAGTTGATACATATACATAGATCATGGTGCCATCACAAGAACTGGAAGTTCAAATTTCCATGACATAATTTTTACATATATTTTATACAAACCTCTTATGAGCTTCAAATGCAATTTGATGCATTTATTCTCATGGAATTTCTCATCCCGCCGTCAACAAGCTGTGTACTATTATTCGGAAACCCACTTCAGATGGCCATTAATTATGCCTCTTTAGTGTCAAAATAGTTAATTTCTTTTCTTCATGTTTTTAGACTTAATAGCATGCTATCATCTGGCAGCTTAATCTTTGCTGTAATGAACAGTAGCAACACATTAAAATGATGTGAAAATTACTACATTAACTTTACAGAAAAAATATCATTAGTACAAGAAGCACAGTAAATTCCTCAAGGGTACCTCAAGTGCATGGATTTTGAAGTTGATTAGAAGTACTTCTGCAGAAATTGTTATTTTAGGATGTTTGCTACCCTTTTTCCTGATTCGCTATAAATTACCACTGTATGTCATAGACAGCTTTATATATTCCGTACAGATACAATAGTATCTTAATGCATATAAGGATATCTCTGAGGCTATAGTTTATTAGTGAAAAAACAAATAATCAAAGTTTTTAGTGATTTTGGCTGGACGTCTAGCTGGGAACTACCACCACGTACTTGTATTTAAACAGATATACGTGCAATATTAGCAGAGTAATACAGAACTTTTAAGAGGTGCCATTTGCAACACTGCATTTTTAGACTGTGGAAAGTTGAGCTGCACATTTGGACTTTCTAATGGAGTTGGTGCAATAATAATTTCTATCTGATGTACGTGCATGTGTACAGTAATGTATGTAATATAATGGTTGCATAACGTTATTTAAGTAGGTGTATAAATGGACAGGTACTCTTTTTTTGTTGCACCGATGTCACTGTTACCTGTTTTTCCGCCAAGACTTCACTTGTCTGTTGCAAAAGCATATGTGCTGTTCTAGAAGTTGAATTATTTTGGTCTATATTACTGAAAACTTTCAGGGGCATCATACTACTCAATTTACCACCGTCAGTTTTATAAAAGGAGCCGGATTTAGCTGCATTGCTGGATGATTTCAGGCTACTACTGCTACACGGAGCAGGCGTACATTTGGCGTAGCGCAAAATAATGTAAAGCATCCAGACCTGTGGGTGAAATTCAAACAGTGTAATATAAGGTTGTAATATTT
This sequence comes from Scopus umbretta, assembly GCA_013400535.1. Lineage (NCBI taxonomy): Eukaryota > Metazoa > Chordata > Aves > Pelecaniformes > Scopidae > Scopus > Scopus umbretta. The sequence goes on along the minus strand of VZTL01033870.1, from coordinate 25,660 downwards.
TTGGCTTCCCTCTCCTGCTGGCTCGTGACTGGCTTTAGTAGCCAGGAGTTGTCAGGGGTCAGATTTGCGGAGTATTAAGCACCTGAAGGCTCAGATAGGCGCTCACTGACATTTGCCAAGTGCCAAAGTGTGTTAGCAGATGTCTAACTCCTCATTGACATTCTGTCTACCTGACTTGCTTAGGAGCTTCTGTAAACCCAGCTGGACATGTACGTTCACCTTTACGTACCAGACATTTGCAAATTTGGCCCTAATCCCATGAATTGATCTACCTGATTACAGCAGAAACGTTCATTCAAAAATTGTCTTGCAAAAACTGGAAACTGATTAAAACAAAATCAGAAATATTTCTGTTCCCCTCTATTCTTGATTCTGTTTGAGCGAGATGAACGGAGCTGTCTTTTAGAGACCTTTCTGACCCATCTAATATAATTACATAAAAAGCCCGTGGCAGGGTGATCTTTCTCTATTGTCTCTTCTCATGATTTCCAACCTCTCTTCCCGTTTTACTTCTTTCCTGCATAAGATCATTAAGTAATATGTTTCCAGCATCAGTTCTCATGGCTAAAGCCACTTCATATGAGTCTTTCTCTGCCATTACCACATTTGTGCTGAACTTATTATTCTCTCATAGATTTTTAGGCCTGAAGGGATCCTGAGCCACTGTTAAATCAGGCTGTAGGAATTCACTCTATTACTCTTTTATTGAACCCAGTTTCTAGACTTAGATTAAGTCAGATCTTTCCTAAAGTTATCACTCTGAACCAGAGGGCTTCAAGACGTGGAGGGCCCACTGCCTTTCTTGGTCACTCATCCCTCATCTCCTCTTGTCTCTCTCCTAATGTGACAGCTGGATGAAGCCACCATTCCTTCTTGTGGGATCCTGCAGAGACTTCTTGCGGTGTCCCATAGCTGTCTACACTGCAGCACCTTGGCTTGCGGCAAAAGGACTTTGCCCCCGCTGAGCAAATCCTTCGGTCATCCCACTTCCCACCAGGGTGCCAGGGACGACCGCTCACCGCATGAGTCTGCGCTGGGTGGGTGCTGTCACGTTGCAGCATCACGTCAGCTAGCATATTTAAATGGATCTGTCATAGATAGATGTTAGCAAATCTGTCATATCACGTACCGTGCTGCTTTCTGATCTAATTATAATCGTACCTTTAGAAAAGCCATTGTCTGACACATTGTTCATCCTCTTTTTTCTACAGACGGAGCAATTCCCCTTGATATTTCACCATCTGGGAATCCTTTTCTTCTCTGAATTTAAATGTTCTACAGTCTTAGAAGGGCAGCTCTCTTCTCCTGGTTAGTGGTTATGCTCATGACCTTGATTCATTTTCTTATGATCAGGTAGCTTTTCTTATTTTCTTCAACATAAGAAGTGTCCTGGACCCAGAGCCATGAGATGGAAACCTGCGATATTGGAGGTCTGGACGTGGATTTGCTTTTGGACTTTACTACCATCCCCTAACTCCCTGGTGGGTTAAGATCTTCTGGCTGCACCTCCAGAACATATATTCCACGTTTGTATTTCCATCTAGTTTCAGTTAGCTATTAGCATTGCTTTCCCTCCCCTGGCACTGTCATGTGGGCAGTAGCATGCACACATTAATATTCCCCAACAGTCTCCTCTTTTCACCTATACATTTTTTTGCCTAGTTAATGTGATTTCTTTAGCCTGTATTTCTCAGGTGTCCTTTCTGGTTTTTGAAGATGACTTTCTCTCTTGTCTCTGGAGGAATCTGACCTACAATGTAACTCAGTATATTGCTTCAAGGCACCCAGAATGCTATGACCCTGCACCCCACACCTTAATCTTTATTTCTAAACCCGTATGAAATGAAGCCTGCATATAGGTATATTTTACAGGGAGACCTGAATTCTTTTTTTGTATTTTCTCCTCTTTGCCAGTCCATGTTTTCACACACTGAGTTGTTATTGTTTATTTTCAGACCCCCTTTATCTGAAAATAGAGGTTCTGCTTTGTATCCCCTGTCTGTCATTTAGCATGAATTTTTGTACTGATAATACCAACAGATGGCCAGATGTACTTTTAACTTCTCTGCTTTGGAGATAAGATTGATATTAATCCCATCTTTTTCTGTAGTCTGCTGAAGTATTTACCTGCCTGAAATCATCATCTTTATTTATTTTTGGATTCTAAATTCTATTTCTTTTTTTCAATATCCCTTCTATATGCTTTTAATTTCAAGTTGCTTAGATGACCCATTACTAGTCTCCAGCAGGGAATGCATTTTCTCTGCCAACCACTGAATAACAACTTTAGGTGGTTTCTTTTCCATAGATTATTTTTATGATTATTATTTTTAATCTTAGCTGTGTCTTCTTTCGTGATGTGCTGCTGGGTACTAGCAATAGATCTGACCGTAGTTTGCACTGAAACTCTTTTCTGGACATTTAAAGGAGCATTAAACTGAGAGTAAATTATTTGTTGCTTTTTTCTGATCCTCTTAAACTGCCAACATAGCGAGAAAGGGATTTTGTGTAAAAGACAGCTATATTCTAAATGCCTCTAAAGAAGTAATAAAAAGTTTAGTCCCAAATGGATAAATGTGAGAAATTTGCCTGTATTTTTTTAAATAAAATATTATATGCTAGACGTCCTCATTTTGAAAGGAATTATTTCAGTAATTCTCCCATTCTCCCCAAGATTAGCTTAGGAGAGGCCAGTTCCAACCCATTACGGAATGATGATCTTTGTCCCAGGCGTTTTCTCTGTCTTGCAGTCATGTAAATCATAATGCACATTAACGCTTTCTGTATTTTCATCAGAGGACAGTTTTATGGTGCTGCAGGTGCAAGAATGTACCTCAAAACTCCCAGAGTGTTGTGGGAGTATAAATAATACACAAATTTGGAGCAGATTTTGCACGAGGACAAGCCCTTCTTTAATTATTCCCAGATCTCAGGGCTCGTCTGCCTTTAACATTTTTCATCGAGAGACAACTGTTCCTGAATAATTTTGTCTACAGGCTCCCTGGTGGGCTTCATGTCACCTAATTATAAATGTGTGACAACGTAGGTGTTTGTATCTGAACTAGTCATCTAAGTAGGCAGTGGCAGAAGAGCGCCATTCCTAGTGCATGATTTCCTTGGCAGAGGGTGACAAACACTGGTTTCTTTCCCTTGACTATAAGGGGAATCTCAGCCACAAACTCAGATTCTGATTCCAGGTATGTGCTTCCATGCCGTTTCAGAAGTGCTTCTGCTTAATTAATTAATTAATTCTGCTTAAGCGGAATGAGTTGGTCATTGTCCCAAACAGGAATATTGTCATGGGCTTGTTCAGGGATGCCTTTTGCTGTTTAAATTCCTACTCTGTCATAATTCAGATATATTCTCAGGGAAATTCTTGAAAAAAAAAAGATATGAAAATGCGATACTCTGTGGCTAAACACTCTATGTTTTCTCAGCTAAGTATACACTCTGCTTGCCAAATAGTGAGCAAGAAACGTGTCTTGAATGTACAAGGACAGAATACATTTATCAATTTATTTTACTTGTGTTTGCAATTACTGAGGCTTTTTCCCTCCTTTTCCCTACGCTGACAATGTTGCATATGATGGCATTGCGCCAGCCATACACCCGTGACTGCAACAACAAAATTTTAATGGTCTTCCCTGTATGAAATTTTTATGATAATGTAGCAAGATGTGTCCACAAGAGCTTAAAACTTCTCAGTAGCCAGGGTCATAGTGGATGAAACTGGACTTTGACAATTTAAAATAGGTTTAAGATACGTTCAAAAGTCTGGAAAGAATGGAAAGTACTAATTAAACTGATTAAACAACAGTCAAAATTAAATGCCTATATAGCTGAACCAAAAACTGAAAATATGAGAAATGAAACTTAAGGAAACTTTCCATCCATTTCTTTCTACCGGAACATACACAATGCAGTTTCCTGGCTATTTGTATTTGTAACTTCATTTTAGCAATAAAACTGAGAGCCCACTAGATTAATGTGGGCTGCAAATAATTTTGAAACCAAAATGAAGCATTCCTCAAACTAAGGGAAAATTGCATGTAAGTCTGAGAATTTTCTTTCCCCAAGGCAAGAGCTAGAGCATAACTGAAATTATATTTTAAATGTTGGGTTTTTTTCCCTTTATAATGCATACCAATTACTCCTACAGTAAGTAGGTCTGGTTTCCTCTGCCTGTTTTGAGAAGACATTACTTACGTTGTAGGTAAGGGTACAATTCCATGTCCAGCAGTGCATTAGCAAAGAAACAATTCCTTGCACCTGAGGGTTCTGCCTGCCATCTGTATAGTTCAGTGTGCCAAATTTGGACATCTGTCTTGGAGACGTCCATCGGCAAGAACTCCTGCTCAAAACCATCTTCAGGTTTCCTCAGGGTTTCCCCCTTCATTTTCATGAGCAATGCTTCTCACCCACGCGCTCAAAAATTATTTACCACCTGCTATGTTCAGAGACTGGGACTTCCAAAATTACCATCCTATAGCTTAAAAGCCTGGGTTTCTTCTGCTAGTGAAGCCAGGAGAATTGCAATAGATCCAAATGGAAACAACTGGGGAAAAAAAGAGGAAAATTAGTTACAGAGGTAGTTCAGAGAATGAATCTCCACAACATACATTAAAAATCAGTAGACAAAGCTGTTGTTAAAATGCAAATGACACACAGCCTTCATCACTCCTGAGTCTACTCTCAAATCAGCTGCTAGACTTTGAAGCACATGTTGGTGAAGCGAGTTAGGATTTATGACTGCTAAAGCATCAACTTCCTTTTGTCTTTCAGTTAGTACATGACAAGAACAAAAGCCAGTATGGAAATAAGTAACAGTTTGCTTTCTGTTTTTAATTAAGTTTGGCAAAATAAGGTCAGAAGAAGAGTATTTCAAGTTGCCTTGGGGATTTTTCAGAGTTTTTCAGTCAAACTGCTGCTAAAAATACAGAGAAATATATGAGATACAGTTTGGAACATCATTGTCATGACTATAATCACTTTAGAATCAGCCTGGTACTTTCTAAAATAAATGTGAAAAATTTCTGTTGACATGTTTGGAAAATGGATTGACCCAGTGTTTACTCAGTAAAATAATTTGATGTAATCGTGATCCACAGCTGGTTTCTAGTATTTGCTGAAGCCAAGGCTTGAAGAGGAAAAAAAAAAAAGCAGCAAGTAAATGTTGAATGCTGGCAGTGATGTGTTAAGGACATTAAATACTTATGTCAAATAATAGTTTTAGCATTTTTTTCTCTCCAAATTAGCTTAACTTTGTGTATCGGTTGCGTGTTTTATTTGTTCTTCTAAACTGTACAAGTCTAGGAGCTTTCTAAACAGTTTGACACAGATATGTGAGAGGCCATGCACTGAGCTATAAATCTTGGCAGGTTCCTGCAAAGAATAGGCTCAGAGAAGTGGGAATTTGTGTAGAAAATTCATAAGGAAAAAGTCCAGGGGAACCCCAGCTGAGAAATACTCGCAGAGCATTAGCCAGTTCCGTGCATCATCCGGTCTCCATTCTTTCCCCACATCCTCTTTATTGCGTTCAGCATCTTAGCAGTGGTCAACTGACCTCAAGCACTGAAGGTTTCCAGTCTAATCCAGCAAAGCATCAGCCTCAGTGAAAATTAACCATGTCCTAAATGGCTGTGCCAATTTCGGGTGAGCTGAAATGTGCTAAAAGCTAAGCATTAGTTTAAATGCTTCATAAAATCAGAATCACAAACAGTGGTCATAAAACACTTTGGAGGCCAAGAAGGTGAAAAGCATTTTTGAAAGATACATGAAAATAATTTATGATCATTATATTTTTGTTAAAGCAATGCAACATATGCACCTCTTCAGGTTTCAGTCCTTATATATTTCACTAGGATTAATAGTGCCACATTTATTTCCAGCAAGACACGACTTTTCCATCCTTAGCAACTCCATGCACATAAGAGGGTTAACAGCTGCATCTTCTCTACGCCAGGCAGTGAGGCTACAGCACTGAAAGTGATGCACAGAGACTTTAGTCCACTAAGCACAAGTGCTCTGACACAGAGCAAGTAGAGGTGGATACACAAAGAGCAAAGGCTTTCTTCCCTGTGTGGACCTCCTCACACTTTGTTTTGGGGGTGGAAAAGAGCTGCGTTACAGGCACACAGTCCTAATCACCTTGTGCATAATGGGTTATAATATTTTGCCATTTTTTAATTACATCGGTTTGATGAACTACCTTTTGATGTCCCTCTCTGTTTTAAAGAGATGCCATTGATACAGACTGGCAGTACAGATTCATTAGGTACCACTTCGGGTTAGTCTGGCTTATTGCCAAGCATCATGATGGCAAAGAGTTCAAAATTTCTGGGTTTAAACCTTAGCAAAGAACAATTTCTCTTCTCCTCTCTTTTAAATCTGCACTACTATAATTATGAAAAGCAACTCATTTTTACCATCACCTACGGGCAGAAGCTATAAGCTGCCATTTCTTTTCCTGTACAGCTGTCTGGTTCAGTAAATACATCTTTGGGGACTCATTTGCATTAGTTACCAAGAGATGAAGTGCAGCAGTGAACGGTGGCTTGTGCTTTATAATGGGCTGCCTCAGCCCTCACTTTCTAACACGATTACGAGCTCTTCTGTCGTTAAGGGAGGAGCACAGATTCAACACTGTGCAGGAGACCTGAAGGTTAAGACTGAGTAGGCAGGAGGGACATCAGCTGGCATTCCCCATAGTGTCTTGTAGCAGCCTGATGCCAGACTTTCAGCCAAGGTCCAGCAAGGTTTCCCTTTTTGAGGCCTGATAACTGTTTTTCAGAGTTTCATTAGAGTTTGGGATTGTGGTCTAGGAGCTTATGAGGGAGTAAAGCGCACCGTATTAACACGTGTAGTTATCAAAGAAGTAGAACAAGAAAGCCAAAGGGGGCTGCATCTAGATTATTTCAACATATTTAATGTGTGGCTGCATTGTTTGAAAAATAAGATCAACAAAAACCCAGGAGATAAGACATTTTGGTTTTAATGGGGAAAAAAAAGAAGAGATGCTTACCCCTTCGTTGAGCAGAGGAGCTTTGTCCCGGAGACGAATGTGCTGGCAGATGCATCCCTGTATGTAGGTGAAAGTGGGGAAGGGGGAGGAGAGGCGTGTTGTTTCTCAGCCAGTCTAACTACTTGTCTCAAAATTCAAGAGTTCAGAGGAACGTTTTTGGAATGTGCTAGAAGATCTGGAGAGAACACATCCCACTGCTTTTCAAAAACCGCATTGTGCTCATTTCTTTAGGTAATCTTCACAGTTGTGATTTCAGGTTTCTTAGGTTTTCAGTAATACACACTAGGGCATTTTATTATAAGCCCATCTCATGAAGTGTTTCTCCTGGCTGGTCTACAAAAAAAGTGGTGGCATGAATTTACAGTAACAAGTAAACTCATTAGCTTCCAGTAGGGGCTCTCTGACTGTGCGCTTTGTATATTTTTGTGTTCAGGCAGGCAGGACTGTGGAGTAAGTGCTTTGCTTATTGTGTACTGATTTCCCAAGTAAAACAAAATTAAATTTTCACTGAATAACATATTTTTCAGACTGATGTACATTTTGTTGTAAGTTAGTCAGGGTTTCCTCTGGTGCAAATCAGATTGAGTGTGGACTAAGGGCTTTGTCTTGCACATTTTTAATTTAATGGAAATAATATTAGAGTGTGATAAAATTTATATAGAATTTATCAGTGAATATAAATGATGTGTCTCACTGGATAGCACATGATCTTTTATTGTGTTGTGGAGTGAAGGAAAAGGAAGAAAAGGGAAAGGATGCTGAATTGTAAATATCATGTAAAAACATGATTTGAAGTGGCCTTAACAAACACAAATGCCTGTGGTCCAAGTTAAGGGACAGGTTTTTAAAAAAAAAAGGAGGAATGATTTTTTTTTTTTTAATCTTCGGTGTAGTTCTCTCCATAATTGTTCAAAATCATATTGATAAAGAAAAGCCACCCAGTCCTTTGGGATCAGCTATCTATAGTAGGTTTAGCCCGTCATTACAGTAGTCTTTCAGCTTTATCAGTTCGTGGTCACTCTATTCTTATCATTTCTTCTTATGCACCTTTTTTCATATATTATGATTGTATCCATGAAAGCCTATTTTAGTGAATAGGTTCAGCACTTTATTCTTAAGAGTTAAACTCTTTTTTTTTTTTTTTTTGCCACTGATCATTTACCAGATCTATCTGTCAAAAATCTCTCTTGCCTACAACTAATATTATTTTGTAGTCATACTCCAAACGTGAAAAGGACAATCTGTTTGCTATCAGGTTGGACTGTTCTGTGGTCTATCAAAAACGAGGGGGTTGTTGCGAAATAATAGTAGCCGGATAGAGGATTGATGCTACTAATTGGAGCTTGTGCTTTTAGGCTAGGTAGACATATCAGAGCCTAAATGGACATGAAAGCTGAATTCACCTCTCCCCCTTACAAATGAGCTAGCTCAGCTGGGCTTAGAGCGTGGTGTTTAATCAGCGAGGAGCAGCCATTGCTGGTACTCCTGATGTTGTTCCCATTTGTCATTAAACGGAGGTCATCAGTCTCTGCGACTCTCCCTGCAACCTTGGCATTAAATTCACTGTAGAGAAAACAAAAGCACTGATTAGTGAGGCCTGGAGATGTTTGTCAGAGCTACAGGTGCCTTTCTCGACCGGAGACCCAGTATAAAAATAAATCTTTGTAAAATCAAAAGTTTCCATTTATCCTGAAGGGTGAGGGGAGGATTATGGATAACTGATGATGGGAGAACAAAATTGCCAGATGTGAAACATAAACACATCGTCTTTTTGTCCATCAGAAAATTGGTTTTCATTGCTTTTTTCACCAGCTGATTTGTCTTGGGGGAAGCTCGTACTTTAGAGATAACAAACTTCTTTTTTCCATGTCAGATAACTTGTAGAAATAGAATTTTGCTACTTAAATTGTCATGTAATGCTGAGAGATTATTATCATGCTTTTCATCACTGTATTAGCTTGCAGAGAATCGGGTTTGCTGCCAAATATACGTCCACAGTTCTAGTAAGCCCCTTCCTTCCTTGGTGCAACACCCAGCTATGCATCTTCCCTGTTCTGTGCGTACCTCTATATCTTTTGCCTCTCCTCCATCAAAATGCAATTTCTAACATCTGACCAGAAAATGTCTTTTAGATGAACCTTTTATCACTGCTTCATGGGGAAGCCAAGTGTGAACCAAATGATGTGTCCTGTGAAGTATCATGAGGTTTTCTTTTTTTTTTTTTTTTTTTTATATTTTGTTTTCCTCTAGCCATAGTTCTTTAAGTTNATCTGTAAGGAAGAATTACTGTTGATTGCATCAAGTGCCTGAAACATGATCAGAAACAATTTGCTCTTCAGATTTACACATGAAAGTCATAAGCCAAAGTTAAACGGCTTCTTTGTACATGTCGATGTGATACCCTATGCCAAGTGTTCTCCTTGAACAGGTAGAGCCAACTGCCTCCACCAGGAACGCGGGCTGGGGCTCAAATTGGTTTAATTCTCTATACTGTGACAGTATTATGCACTAGGCTTTCAGACAATTTAGAGGTAACCTGCAGTGATGGTTATGTATTGTGTGAGCCTTTTATCCTACTGACTTTTTCAGGGCTCTTGTGGGTAAGTCCTGCTCTTATCTGTTCACAGTCTCTTCCCTGCCATGCCTGGCAACGTGGTAACTTCCCAATTCTTTAGGCTGAAATGTGCATTTGGTTGCACAGGTACCTACACATGCAAATAGGTTAGTTATGGTTTTAAACTAAGAAATACATAGATTTAGTTTATCATAAAATCAGAGACAGAAAATGAATGAGTTTGATGCTTTGCATTTGGGAATAATACTGCTGGGAATAACATTCCTTCCTGTTTTGCAGTACACAGAAAAGCATGTTTCTTGATATTGATCAAATAAAATACATTTTATTACACTATAGTTGCAGATGGAGAGGCAGAGGGGAACACTTGTAACTGTGAGAATTAGATTTGGAAGAAAAAGAGCTTTAGGACTGATAACTAAAAGAATATGGCTTAGATAACATGATAATGTTCTTTGTAGAAAGCTCTGAACAGATCAGACTGGAACTTGCTGAATAACTCGGTATGTGATTATAGCCCTTGGCGAATTGTCTGAAAGTATACTTTGAATTGTGTATAGATTTATTTGCTAATCATAGTAGTTTAAGCCATTTACGTGATCTAGCACATTGCAAGCCTTCATCTACCATCAGATTTTATTTCTTGCTCGGATCATTCTGCCTTCCGTGACTTGAATAACGATTTTCATAAAACCTCTAGATTTCTCTTAAAAAATGCATGTTGACCTGTGGGTAAGTCCACAAGCAGGAGAGATGAGTTGATGGAAGAATCAGCATGGCTATAACTTCTGTGCACGTTCATGACTCTTATCTAAAAGTTGGTGGGAAATTTGCACTGGAGCAGCGTTGGTGTGCATTCAGACGGACAGAGTTCAGGCAGTTCAAAGGGTTTGTTAGCCACCTAGTTCCCTGTGAAGAGGCAACCTCTGGGTTTGCTTACACTGAATAGGAACAGGTTTAACGTTCAGAATAATCCAGTTACACCATACTAGTCTACCCATGCAGCTTTGGGCACCACGCTAGGTACATTGGTTTAAACTTTACGGATAATCCACGAAACACTGCTTTCTTTGCAAACAAGTTCAGTTCGCTGGCTCACTGGGGTGAGAAGAAGCAAAAAATAAAAGGAAGCGAGTAAATAAATTACCTCGTAATAAACACATTGGCTTGCAAGGGCAGCTGCTGGAAACAGTCACGGCACCGGGAGATCCCTCTAGGTAAATATGCTATAATTCAAGCTGAGTAGTACCAACGTTACCTGAGGGACATGAGGCTTGAAAGATGATGCTGAGCTGCTCCAACCTTTAAGGATCACAACAGTCAACACATCAGACCCTCACCTTGAATGACGAAAAACTCCCATTAGAAAATCTATACAAAAGCAGAACATGAGCCCACCAACACCATTCTATAAAATGGATGCCTTAGCAGCTGAGCTGCAGCAGTTCTCACTTTCGATTACATTGCAAAGAATTACCAGCAGCCAGCTAATAATCAGATCAGTACCTTGCCAATTTCCCCGTATCTGCATATCCTCATTATGTATCTGCCCTGCGTTCTGTGCGATTACAGAGTAACTGGGCGGCCAGAATTGTTATCCTTATTCCGGAATCAACTTTTTTAAAGTTTATGATGTGAAAGCATATGCCTTAGATATGAAAACTGATCCTATAAGACAGGATGGATTCTATAAGACAGGAAATATTTGGGCAATAGCACAGAATCCCATGCAATGGATATCTGCTCTGAACAGAGGGTGTAGCAGACTGTCTATGCTGCAGTTAAATCCAATTCAAAACTTCACCAAGTTTAAGTGGGATTTAACTTGGCCATAAGTATTGTCCTGGCCTTCTGCACAGACCTGATATTGTGCCAGAATTTATACTAGGATTGGGCTTGTTACAATAATTAAAATTAAGACAAGATAACATTTTGTACTTGCAGATGGCACAGAGGAACAATAGGGGCTGATCTTGTAGCAAAGAAATTAAAATAAAATGTCAGTTAAATTAGCTAACTACATTGCCTGAGCCAATGTGAGCTGCTTCAGTGCAGCTTAAGACCTTGAGTTATAAGGTAAAAGCAGACCCAGTGATCGCAGCAGCCAGCTTGTCTGCAGCCCTTTGCTCTCAGCAGGTAGGGTATGGCATCATTCTTTGCATTTGATCGTTCTGTTTTCTGCTGTGCGTATTCACTAGTATCTGTAATTATTTTGATTAGATTTACAGCCAGAGATGCTCATTAGAAGAACATGCAATTGTATACATTTTTCTCTTCCCTCTTGCTCTGCTTCCTGAATTTTAGCTATGACTCTGAATTGAGCTACAATTCCGAAGCCGAGTATGTGTGAAATATGGATTGGGTGCTATACATGTCCACAGAGTAATATCTCTTGCTTCCTGGTAGCTGAAAAGCAAGGGGATTGTTCAGGGCCAGCTAATGACAGAGAAGCAATGTGTCCCTCCTGACCATGCAGCCCTCCGATTATGGCTCCTGCTCAGAATTGCAGATAGACATTGATGTTCTATATTTACTTTGGAAGGATCCTTCTTTCTTTGAGCTAATGGAACCATGAATGCACATGCCAGCTTTGAAATAAAAATTGAAGTAGGAGACTTCCAGAAGCCCATGGCATTTGCTGGTGATCTCACAAGAGTCCGGTAACCATGCCAGTAGTCAACCGAGGTAACCTGTCTTAGAAGCACGGATGTGTTGCTGTTCGTAGCAGGATACAAGCAATAACAGCTCCAGGGGTTCAATTCCTGCTTCACTCCCAGTTAGTACCGAATGTATTTCTGTGAGTAGGCTCAACCTTCGGTTGTATTTGGGAACCTTTCTGTGTGACACGATACTATTTTTTGCATTGTTCTCAATGTGTAGCCATTCAGGAGCTTTATTTTATGTGAAAATAGTCCTTGTTGCCTTGACGATAACCAAGATTTTTTTTTTTCCCCCCACGTTTTTAACCTTTTTGAGTTCCCAGTTTGTTATGAATCTTAAATCCAAGTCAGTTTTGTCTGGGCTGTAGTCTGGTTCCCGAGGCTTGTACGCTATCTCAGGGACAACGGTTTCACATGTATCATTTAACATGTCTTTAATTTCTCTGGTCTGAGATCTCACCAGTTCCTGGGGGAACTGGTTTTATCCTGTTTCCAACCCTTCACTTTCACACATCTAAAGCATCATTTTTCTCTTCTGAAAACCCAGCATCTGGTTATGCTCATACTGAGCAAAATGAAATAATAAAGGCAATGGCATACCAATTAGATCACTAAAAAAAAAAATAAAAAAATCAGAGTCAGTTGCCATTTCCAGGAACATGTAGTACTTCTGCAAGACAATACTATTATTACCTTGCATTTGGAAGTACTGCAAACTCTTTCAACAACTTTCATGGATGTTTGCCTCAGAACTGAATGACTCCAGTTTAATTTAAATGTAAATGAAAAGTACATAGTGTTTAAATGTTTAACAGACACACAGAGGATTTTGCACAGAGCAGAATTATTCATTTACTATGTTCTGTAGTGGTTATTATTCATTTATTGCTGCATCTAGATTCCTTAATCAGATCCAGATGATACTCTGCAGATTCCCTCCCTCCTCCCTCCGTGTAGATGGCCTTCAGGAAGACTTCCCAAGAGCTATGCCAGCTTGGCTTCTGCAAGATGCTGCTGGTTTCCTAAATCCTGGCTGGAAAATAGCTTCCATGATTGCAGAGCATAACTAATGCCTTCTAATACTTGCTTCGTAATGAGTAGCAAAATCTAAGCAAATGGCATGCCTCAGTTCCTGCAGCAATTCTGGATTCTGGCAAGCTCTCCTCAGGAGTTCCTGGCCTCTTTTTCCTGGAATAAACCACATGTTTGAAAAGAAGGACAACAGGGAGCCTCTTAAACTTAAAGCTTGCGGAGGTTTTAGAAGGACTTTGCGCAGGTCTTGAAAATCACTGCTACAGTCTCAGAGCTAAGAATAAGCAGGCTTGTCCGTATCTTCAAAGCCTCCAGTATGTTGTACTTCATACAGTGATTTGTTCCTAGGTGTTCGCTATACTTGGAAAGTCGTTATTACTGGTAATTTACATACTCTTCTGGACATTCCATTTAGTGTTATTATGGTTTTTTATGTACTTCATGTCTATACAGTCTCCAGGCTGTTCTTTTTAATTAGGAAATGTTTTTTTAACAAAAGAGCAAGATAGGATCAGGTCCGTAGTTCTGTTACATATACCTGTGGTACAACCGTGCCCTTCTCCATGATGTATCTCCTGGATCTGAGGACATCCAGGTGAGCAATAACACCACAGCTATTTTGACCTCCTTCAGCAATGACAGCGACGTGAACACATTCAAATTTCTGATATGATTTTCTTTTCTGTGAAATTGCTTCAAAATTGGGACTGCAAAAAAACAGTCATCTTGGCTGTCTGAATTGTTGCAGATTCTTGTTACAGTCTCTTTATTTAATGCATCTGCCCAAAAATCCATTCAATTTTTCATCACCTTCAACCTTTGCCAGTCTGGAGTTTTCCTTATTTCTTATATCTGCTCAAATTAATAAGTGTATACATTGTTTTTAGTGTCACAACATTACAAATATATATATCAAACCTGCTGAAGTTCCCATTATTTTTGATACTCTGACTTGCACAGAAGATCCCTAACCTGAGAACTTGTGAATAACACAGACAATTCATTCTTCATACTGTTCAAGAGCTATGAATTTAATCCTGTATACGGCAAGCTTGTCAGGTCAACAGATTCTTCAATTCTGTTCGGGCTGCTGCTGGTGGCAAGTAAATAGAGCTAGAAAATCCACCCATCTCAGTAGGAACTGGCTCCAACCTTGGACAAGATGTTGCAACCACAAAAGTAGGTGATGATGACTGCTACAGTGACTCCGGAGTCAGCATGGTAGTAGTAATTCGGAAAGTTTGCCAAGATTTTCTGACTGGCAAATGAATCTAAGTCACTTGCTGACCTCTCAAATTGAAGCTTAATTTTCATTCTAATTTATCCCTACTGGTTTGCAATGCACTAAATACCAACAGCTTTATATATGTATGTGTTCTGCCTAGTTCATGCAAAGGGGAGATGAATTCATACTAACAGGGGCTGGTTGGTGCTAACACTTTCACTCAAAATATTGTGCTGAACATAGAATACAATATACCATAGTGCACTATATGACAACAGAAGCTCCCCGAGGGAGTGTACCCTCATACACTATATTTCAGCAAAAAATAATTACTGAATTTACTCTTCAGAGCAACAGTGTGATAAATAATTTCAGTCCTTTAGTTACTCACTGTAAAGAAGTTACATAAATAATTACTGATTTACTGACAGCAATTAAGTTGGCCTAAGAACCCAGGATTAATAACACACTTACTCTGCTCGTTCTCTGGAATAATAACTTCGATGCCATTTCTAAACATCATATATCTTTATTTTGGCTTCTGATAACCGTCAGCTCATCCTGACCAAAGGAGCTATGAAAATGTAGCTAAAATGTAGATTTCTTTCATCTCAGTAAATCTCTTTCCCTTACTGCCTGTTTTTGCAATAGTCAGGATCCTAGTGAGGCAATCTTAATTTATTAGTTTAATCTGGGAAATTAGTTGCTGTACGTTTTGGTTATACAGATCAATGGGCAATAAAAAACATTTTGACTTGAATGAGATTTCTTTTCCTTCTGCGAGGATGCAAAGAGAATACTGAAAACAATTTGACTATTATTGTTTTAGAGACTAAAATTTGAATAAAAAAGCATACAAAATAAATATTGCACTGAAATCTCTGACAAAGGAAAGTTTGTTGCTACCTAGCTATAAGTGTATGCAACTGTGTAAACACATAATAGATTAAAAGTTTAAATAAGTAACACCCGTTACATTTTATATATAACCCGTATGTTAGAACCTCCTCCCCCCCCCAATGTTGTTACAAATTGTGTTTTACGGGAAAAAAAAAAAAGGGGGGGGAAATGTTTTTGAAAGCTTTGAGCTGATTTAGGAATCTAAGTCACATCGTTAAGTGGCATGGGGCCAAAACCACATAGCTCTATCTTCAAAAACACCTTTTCAACGAAGAAGTCGGACTATAGATGCTTTTTGAACATTTTGCTAAGCACCCATTTGCATTTGAGGAGTTCAGCATATTTTAATGTTTGTGCCTATGTGATTTAGACTTTAAGGCCTGTTCAATGCATTTTACTACTTGGGCTTCCAGCTGCCTAGTCACTTATGAAAGCAGGATTTAGCTGTTCAAATCCTTTAGACCTTATGATGCTTAGTGCAATGGCATCAACAAATTGAACCTGGCTGCCTCAAGATACAGCTAAGTAGTCAGCAGCATGTTATAAAATGCCTACACGGGTTAAGCCTGAATTCATTTAAAGCAAAAATCACAAAAGTGCCCATGCTGTTTGTTGGATAAGGTCTAATTAGTATACCGAGATAGTGATCAAATCCCTTTTATCCTTCTGTAAAGGAGGAATGATTCTCTGTTTGCATATTGTGCTGGCACGAGTATACAATTGCAGGAAAGTACCTGCAGAAAAAATAACCAGGCTGAAAAGATAATGTTCTGCCTTGTGCTATGTGACAGCTCCTGTGCTCCTGAGACTGTCCAGTGCCACCACCTGACAACGCCACCCATTCGTGCCTCGTGCAAAAAGCGTGAGGAGCCTAGACTTACTGCTCTTTTTAAGTACAACGCTGAGCCGCTTGCAGTGCTTGAGAGCAGATCACACTGCATCCAAACATTGCGCTCCAGCCCTAAGCACCCTGCTTTTAGCAGTTAAAAGAGTCAAAGCCAGCAAGTGCTCCAACTCATGTTGTTGATAATAGTCTTGATTGCTCATTCCTGCCTGGGACAAGGGTCTCAAGCCAAAATGTCAGAAAGTGTGGGAGCTGCTTGCTCTTTGCCCCAGTAATAAACAGATTTCAGATTGTTCTGTTAACATTTGGCTGTTTGCAGAGTTCTGCTTTTATTCTCAAGTTTTTTGTAGGACTAAGAGGGACCTTCACTTGACTTTTTAACTCTGGGTTGCATCTCAGTATACTTGTGTTTTGGAGTGTAACGTACAGTCTTTAGAGCTTTCCCCCCCTTCTTTTGTTTAGAATAGAAATGAAAAGCAAAGAGCAGTTGAATGAGTTGGAGAAACTCCACTGCTACTGTGATACTCTGCTTCCCATGGACAGCTCAGGCCTTTTGTGGGAGCTTGGAAGAAAGAGAATAACCGCGATATATTAATGTATTCTGTTTGTGACATTGAGCCACCTGGCTGGTTGGAGATATAGGTCATAGTCACCTATCAAAATTTGAAAATCACACTCTTAATCTGAAGCTGAAGATGGTTTGATCAGTTTTTAATGCTACAGGATTGATCAGTGATCAGTGTTCAGTGATTGTATTGAGTTTATTCTAGCCTTTCTCCAACTTTGACACTGTTTGGATAACAGTTAGGTCTCTCTCTCTCTCTCTCTGCTTGAGTCAGGTTTTTGAATGTTGACAATAATCCTGAAGTTTTATGTAAATTGAAATCTAGCCTGAGTGGGTAAATAGATGCCTTCCTTTACAGCGCCTGTCAACTAATGCGAGTTGTCAATAAGTCTGTTTCCTTTTAATAAAACATCTGCAATGTAGCTTCTCTGCACTATCAAAAATGTAACTGAAGCCCGTCCACTGCTTGAAGCCTGTTACAAAATTAAGGAACTGAATTAATCTAAATGTGTTAGCGCAGCTACTTTACCCTTTCTAGATCTTTGATCATGTCACACATGGGTGCCATAACCTTCAGAAATGCCAGTGCTGTCAGAGGGAAGATCCTTAAGAGTGGTCAGGAAGGGAAAGGCAAGCCATTAGCTGTCACTTGTGACCAGTGAGCCTTTTGCAAGTATATATTACCTTTGCTTTTTCCTAAAAAAAAACCCCCAAACCAAACCAAAAACAAAACAAAAAACCAACACACTGCTTTCAAAGGTCTTCCACATCTAAATTCCCCGTGTTTGGAAATGTTCACATCCACTTCAATGGCCAAAGCCGGCGTGCATGCCTTGGCAGCGTGTTCCTGGCTGTGGCAAGGTCGGCCGTGCAGATGAGCAAGCGCCCAGTACTTGCTTGGCTGGACTTATCAGAACAAGGGCAGTGTGGAGTGCAGGGCTTCTTCATGGAAAGCAGAAGAGCTGCCTTTCTTGAGACCTGGGCTCAACTCTCAGCTCTATTCTTTTAAGCGTGTGACCCTGAGTAAGGTGGATTTTCCAAGTTCCTCAGCTGTTAGACAAGACTGCATTTTACAGGACTGTTATGAGGATTAAACTCATAAATTTGACTCAAATACGTAAGCTAGTATGAAGTTTTTGCTCTTTATTCTGTTTCCTACCTGCCATGCAGTGGTGATCTTAGGGGAAATTAAGGGATCTATTCAACTGTGGATGAACTACCAATAACAATATTATTTCTAGAGATACATTCTTAAAGTCCTTTTGTAATTATTCTGAAATTATTCTTACAGTTGTCTTTACTATTGTATTACAACAGCACAGCAAGGCACTAAGCAGAAATCAGGATTTGGAGTACTAGGTGCACACGGTACAGATATGGAGTAAACATTTGTTGCTTTAGTAAAAAATCCTCACTTGCATTTTAAAGCTAGGTGCTAGAGAGGGATGAAATGAATAAATATAAGAGAAGGGGACCAATGGTAGTGGAAAAATAGTAAGTAGCAGCCATCATTAAACGTGGCAGTTTGGTTCAATTCCTACCTTTTTTTAAAATTATTTTTGCACATTTGTATTTCATGAGAGATGAAATGTGATCTGTGGATGAATCGCCTTCGCTGGGATCACAAGACTTGCAGTTATGAGAGGGCAGAAGGGAAATTATTTTTCATGAGGCATTTCAGTTTAGTTTTTTTAACGACATTAGGTACCCACTTTTCCAAAGTTTTTACAGCTCTTGTCTGTAAGGTCTTCGCTTTTTGCTTCAAAATATCCTGGACTGGGCAAGTCTCCAGTGTATTTGTTTTGTAACGTCTTGCTTGGATAATGTGATCAAGGTGTTGGTTTGTTTTTTTTTATTCCCCAGTCTGCCCTGGAAATAAAAAAGACTTACGCTGTTTGCCACGTTCTGAGTAGAGAAACACCGATATATGAAGGAAATTCTTGTACTGTGACAGCAGGAGGTAGGGAGGGCTATATTCCTATGTTGTTAGCAAAAGACACTGCGGCATGAACTTACTCTTCACTACCCTGTTTTGCAAGGCAGATAAAAGAATCTTATGAGAATGATCTTGTGGAGATACAATCTGGAGTCAATGATGTTCCCAGTGCGGTCAATGATAAAGTCATTGTTTTACCATGCTTCGAAATGATCTTGCGAGAGACAGAAAAGTATTACTGTTGTTGTTGTGGAAGTTTCCTTTATTCATTACCCAGGGACAGCTTGGAGGTAGAGAAAAATGAAAGGATTGTGCTTTAAAAAATCATAAGGATAGACAAGTCCTGCCACAAAACATTTTTTAGGTGACTAGATGTGGCAGAAGATGCTATCGCTAGCATCGTCTTCAAATAGCCTTTGAACTGTTTTCATCCATTCAGGAGGAAACCAGCCCAAACTCCCCTTCTGCTCTCTGAGAGTAACTACCACCGAGTACCTGGTCATGGTGACGTCTGCGTGTACTTTCTTGGACCATGCCACCTGAGATAAATCAAAGCACTCTAACTTCGATAGAAAACATCTTTTGAATTTGGAAAAATAGACACAATGAAGGATTTTACATCTGAATTTAAGCAAATATGGAATTCACTGACAGAAAATCATCTTTATGCCAGACTGATGCTATTTGTTCAGTTCACTTTGTTCCACTCCAAGTCTAGTGAGAACAGAGGAGCAGGAATGACCTTAATACCACTTTCAGTCCTGCCTTTTAGCCATACCCTTCATATTTCTACTGGAATAATTTCATTTAAATAATTCTTAGGACAGATTCATCAGAGGAGGGTAAATGATTTAAGCCTGATGGACTGCTGTGTAACTCCTGTTTTGTTTTGTTTTAAGTCAAGGCCTTGTTCCTGAAGCATAATTTTCGTCATGATAAAATGCAGTGTGAGGAAGAGGTTGCACTTCAGAGAATATATACCTTGCTGCAAAATATTAGGTTTTTTCACTTCCATATTTCCACATTGCCTGGTAATGTCCCTAATGTATTCATTAGAGAGTGGATGGATCGGCATGGCACAGAACCAGAATAAGATTCACACCAGGAGACGGGAAAACACAGTATTGAGAGAGAGAAAGGAATTCTTTTCATGTATGGAATAGAAATATTCTGAGGATACAGTTCCTGTGCTTTCTTTCCACAAATATTTTTCTTCTTCTTCTTACATTTCCACTTGGAAATTACATTTCTGTATAAAGGCCTTGTATTTTTTTCTTTTTTGAGATGAAATGGCACGTACTGTAAACTGATGCCTTAAACAATAATGACTTGCTCTGGACTCCTTGCTGCTGACTGGTGAACCACAAACATATACTGAGGTGTACAATGGGAACAAAAGATTATCACATTATTTAATTGAACTCAGCAGCAAGCTCTGGTTGAAGGGGGGGGGGGGGGGNAAACACTGCGGGCGGGGGGGGTGGTGGTGGTGGTGTCTGTTTTTATGTTTGTTTCCCAAGAACATTTGAGTGTTTGACCTAAACACAAAACGCAATCGTGAAAGCATGGGGGTGGTTTGCTCCAGTGTTGAAATTTCTACCAGAAGCATCTTTCTAGTTCATCGCACGTTTTCTCTAATGAGGAAGCAGGCCCAATAAGAGACCAAATGTCTTCTAGCTGGTACAACGCATATTCTATTGTAATATTCCATTTTTGTAAGTATTCAATATTTTTGCAATTAGTCACTTCTAGCTGACTCATACGACTAAAAATGACATGTGAATGGCAACCTGTGAACATTTTGTAACAGGATTTTAGCAAATACTCTGAAGGATGGTGGTTACTGTGAAGTAGGTAATAAATGTCAATGTCTCATCCAGTTCCAGAATAAGACATGACATAAATCCTACTGAAGCGGTAGGAAGTCTTTCAACAATTGACTCCATTAGGCTTCAGATTGGAGGGCTCGTCAACCAAAATGGCATGGTATTCAGTTATTTGTATTATTTGTAGCATATTATTAATATTTTTTTATTTTTTAATAATGTCACAGATTATATTTATTCAAAATGTCTGTAGCCTTTCTATGAGCAAAATCTTTCAATCCCAAAATTTCTTATCCTGTAAACAGTCAGTCAAATTATGACAGTCTTATGGCTGGTTTTTTTGGCTTCACCTTCCTCTGTTTAACTGGAAGATAAGAGATACAAGGAAATAAAAAATAATGCAAATGTAAGATAAGAACTCTGGTCAAGTTTTAGGAGGATTTTTTTTTTTTTTTTTTGAGATTTGAGGCATTCCTCAAATAAGATGCAATAAACTCAGCATGCTCGTGCGAATTATCAGAATTTCCATGCTATAGACCATCCAGAAAGACAAGTGCTTCAGAGGAAGAAACACAGTAGATTGCAGGTACCCTAGATGTAGCCATTATTTACCACTCTCATGCATCTTATTCCAATTTTGTATAAATGCTCATATAAAAATAATTCTTTTCAAATCTGTGCTGCTGTGCAAGAGTAGCATTGGACCTTTCTTGCATTTCTCTGATTATTAAAACTGACGTGATGGAACAGCTTTTGTCATTTGAATTTCTAATTGACTACGTCATTTTTGATATTAGCCTTAAAAAGCCTGTCTTGGTGTTTCCTTCTTTTTTTGCCTCCACAAAAAATTCAGTTCACTGTCTGTGATGATCTTAAATGATTACAGCAAGCATATGCTGCTAAGGCAGAAATGAGGTGGAAGCAAACAAGGCCTACATCTTTGTACATTCCCGTTCCTGAAAACAAATGGAGTAGGAGGGTATGTTAAATGACACTTCTCAGCAGCCAAATTATTCCTCATTCGCATATCAAATGCTCCTTCCTGAATACTTAATTGAGCAGTAAACTTCCTAATTAGAGCACAAAAGCTGGATAGCGAGTGCTTCTGGCTAAGCAGGATGAGATGGGTACTGTAAGAGTACGGAATACGCTTAGGTCCATATAGCACCAAGATACGTCAATGCTGGAAGAGTAAACAGAGTAAAGTTTCAGATAAAATACCGGCTTTTCAACCCTGGGATAAATGCCCAGTTTCCGTCCATATTCCTACTAAATGTGAAGTTAGCTTTATGATATCTCTGCCATAACATATCTCTGAACAACATTTGGCATCTCAGAAGCTTTGTTGTCACTCAGCATAGCTGGGGCCACCTGCCCTTTCTACTCAAGGACTGACCTATCTGAAAGGTGTAGTATTAACTGCCCACCTTCCTAGGAGCGTGCTGGCACGTGTCCCCAGCTAAGTCACTTTAACTGATGCTTTTGATGCCTACATTGAATGTTCAAGCCATACATTTCCTAGGCGGGGTTCTTTCCACTGCTTTAAAGCAGATGTTACGTGGGCAGCATCCATGTGCTCAATGAGCCAGGACAGCCCTTGCATCTTCGGTGGCCAAAGAGCAGCACTGCTTGTATCTCATGCAAGGATATAATCAGGTCGAGCAACCTGAATTATCTCCTTGAAACAGGTATTCCCTCTCAGGTGTCGGATTAATTCATAAGAAGGGGTAGTTCTGGCATCGCTCGAATCGGTGCTCATTCTGGTACAAATACTGCCCAGGCTGCCCTGCTGTGGTGTGCTGGTTAATGTTGTTTCTCTTTGGTTGTTGATCCTCCTAAGACTCCTTTCTTTGAAAAAAGTCACAAATGTCTAAGTACTGGCAGCTTTCTTAGGCATCTTGACATTTCAAAGCCAGGACTGATCTTCTGGATTTGCAGTTTGCAGCAAGGTTGCAGACAAACAGTTCTGATATTGGGGCCAAAATAGCTCAGATTTTCAAATCTACAGGTTTAAAGGCATATGCACCTATTGATACCTACCTATGCGCATACAGAGTTCTCTAAGAATAGCAGACTTGCATCTGACTTACAGTTTGACTTATAGCTGGGAAACAGGAGTTCAGCTGAAATAGGCAACCGAGGTTATATTAACTTAATAAAAAATGTAGGGTCTAACTCAAAAAATCCAGCATCTTCTAACAGAAGTCAAGTGATTTTCTCATTTCTCTGGCCAGCTTCTATCAAGTTCATTACTCTTTCTTGATTAAATCTTTTCTAATGATTTCTGCCTGAATGAGAAGCGGAGAAAGGGTAGTCACAAATCACTCCTGAGACAGACCCTGACAGCGATGTATATGACTCGTTTATGTTCAGCTGGATATCAGTCTTTAATTCTCCTTCTTAACTGTAAGGAAAAGCACATCATCAGCAACAAATATCCTAAGGGTGTAAATTCTAAGAAGGGAAATTTCTACTATGTTATAGCTGGCAGTAATTAGAAAATTAGAAAAAATATTGCAAGTTTATCAGGGATAAATAAAATAATGAAAAAAGGGAACCAGTGTAAGAATACTAAACATTTAAGTTATTACAGTCCATTTGTTGCATAGAATTTATTTGCCCAGAGGAGACCAAAAAGGCAACTTTTGCCTTTGGTGTATTCCTATAACTGGGGTCTATAAACAGTTCGGTCTGTGAGCTGGACCACCTGAAAACGAGTAAGAGGCCCCTTTCGGCCTGAGTAGAGTGACTTACACAGAAAGAGTATCCTACTAAAGACCAAGAGCTACACAAGCTTTTTGATGCAATCCAGTCTTTCAGTGAAAGAGACAGGTAAGTTTTCATTTTATCCAAAGGATACTATTCTCACATTCTAGCCTCAATACTGGCACAGAGTTCATGCACGTACCTAACATGAAGCGCTTTGCTTAGCTTTACATGTTCAGGGGCTACCAGGTAGGGCTGTGAGAATCTTGCAGTGGGAACCAGAACCGTTTCTTGTTCTGGAATAGGCAGGTCTTCATTTCGCATGTAGATGTAAAACTGCATTTAGATTTCAAAATGTCTCAGAAATAGAGGTGGCTGCTGCTCTAGTCTGGAGCTGGGTTGCACGTATCTCTTTTTAGCATCGCCGTATTTGAAGGATGCGTGCTTCGCCAGGCAGCGATAGCTGGGAGAGAGGGAAGGGCTACAGCCTCCTCAGCTCCTCTAGTAAACCTGTGCTCACATAAAATTAAACACCTGCTAGGTGCAGAATAGCAGCTTCCCTCAGTTTGGCCTTCCAGATAGAAGGGAGGGAAAACTATTCTTTTTCCCCTCAACCACCTTTCGTCTGATATTTTTCTCTTTTATCTATTTTTCCTCATAAGGCTGATTGTAAATGTTGCCTTTTCTGACAGAGAACTGGGCTGCTCTGAGCAAGATAACAAACACGTGCTTTTTCCTCCCACTTTCCTTATATAAAATAACATTTCTTATTCTATTTGCCTTGTTGCCAGCTCTTATCTATAATTTGGATCAAAAACAAGGACTGTCTTTTTCCAGGAGCACTGAATAATATAATGGCTGGTAAATTGTGGGATATTTTTCTTTTTTTCTTTTTTTCTTTTTTTTAGTTTTCCTTTTTTTTTTTTTTGTTCTGAATTTTTTGATGTTTCAAAATAGATTTGGGAACTATTCATACCCTATAGCAAAAGAAGAAACAAAAGCCTTTTATCCTCTTCATTTCTGACTGCTATGTCTGGTTGTTTTAACATGTTGTCTTTCCCCTCTTTACTAAATATTAGAGGGCTTTTTTCAGTGACACTGAGTCAGGCCCTCATCCAAAGCTTACTGCTGTTAGTACCAAAAATTTCTGTCATCTTCCGCTGGTGCTGAAGACAGCTGGGAATCTTACCGTACAGGGAGGGGTTCGCATCCTTGGACAGGATTCCTGGCTTAAGGCTCTGCTTAGGAACGGTTTCCAAAAGAAGATGCTCCCATGTTCCTTCGAGACTGATATTAGCGGGTTCTGAAACGGACCGCACAGAGAGCTGCTCCGCGCAAAGGGTGCTGAGAAGAGGGGCAGGAAAAAAGAGACCCCCAACTATTGAGCAGGAAAACCAGACTTTAAGATGATTGTCTCTCTATTAAATATCTGTCCTCCACTTTTTGGAGAACTGAACCGCCACTTTGCTCTTCAGAATAACGGCTTATCCTTTGCTATCCACTTTCCCTGTTTTCTCTTCCACAGCTGTCTACGGGAGTATCTGTTAAGAAACCAGACTCAGGGATAGAACTAAATCCAGGGCAAGATGATTTAACTTCAGTGACAGACATTCACAGGTTATCAGTTCCCTGGAAATTCCTGAATTAAAAGTTAAATAGCGTATTTTCAGTCCTGTTAGGAGAGAAATAAGACTAAGATATTTTAATTGTTTTCATAGTTGCCTTATAATTACACAAACCGAATCATTACATAGAGTCGGTCGTCTTGGTTATGTTTTGAAAAGGGGTTACTAAGTAGTAGGTTTATTTCATTCCTTTACTATGTTTTAGTAAATGATTATTTCTTTCCCCTCCCCCCCTTAAAAATCTCTTTCTTTCAAACAATATCATTAACATGCTGGATGAAGCAAAGTCTTTTTGCTATTGCTCTGGACTCCTGTCACCTTTTCCACCTCTTGTGTCAGCATTAACACCCCTTTAGACTATGGAAAATGACCCCGGAAGTTTACGAGTACATACAGCCACTAATACCATGGGTGTCTGGTTTTGATTCTGGCCTTTAGACACTTCCATTGTATACATATTTCTGATTAATAAAAATGGGCTATAGAGCCACTTCCAGAAACTCCTCTTACTAATCACAGTGCCAGCACAAGGACCAGCAAGAGAACTTAGGGGGAGCTGTATCACAAAAGGAAGGTTTTACTGCTTGTTGTTCACTGAGTTTGTGTGCTGCCCTTCCACATCCATCCTGCTTACCAGTGAGGATACCCGCTATTACCTTGTGTTTATGCAGCCTTGTTTCTTGCTAGCCCCTAAACACCACTGTCTTCAACAGTATTACTTGTATTTATAATAATAATAATAATG
>VZTL01033869.1:227-13800 GCA_013400535.1 Scopus umbretta | reverse complement strand
GGGAGGGGGCGGGGCCGCGGAGTCTCGCGAGAGCTCGCGGAGGGGAGAGGCGGCGGGCGGGGCCGCGGGTGCCAAGGTGCCTTGTCAGTAATTAGCGACCCAGTAATTGGCAGGAGGCCCCAGCCCCTGCCTGCCCTGCCCGTCCCCTGCCCGTGCTCTGCCTGTCCCCTGCCCGCGCTGCCCTCCCGCCTGACCCCGGGTGGCAGGCCCAGGGGACGCTCGAGGGGCCGTAATGAAGGCGGGCCATTAATTAACAGCCCCACGGGACCGTGGTGCGGGGTGGGTGCCCTTTCATAGAACCATAGAATCATTAAGGTTGGAAGAAGCCCTCTGAGATCACTTGGGCCAACCATCAACCCAACCCCACCATGCCTACCGAACCATGTCCCGCAGTGCCTCAGCTACGTGGTTTTTGAACCTCTCCAGGGATGGTGACCCCAACACCTCCCTGGGCAGCCCGTGCCAATGCTTCACCACTCTTTCAGGAAATGAATTTTTCCTAATATCTGATCTAAAATCTTTGCTCGGTGCCAGGGGTTCCTGTGTCTCTGCGGCGGGGCCATAAAGCAGGGAGCGGCATGCCAAGGCGGGCAGCTGCCTCCACCGCTGCCGCCTGGTCAGAGGGCGTCGAGCAGCAGATAGCGGGACGTGGCCTTGTCCCCACGCCACGCCTGGGTCACGCCTGGCTCAGCCGTCCCCTCCCTGTGTGAAGGGGATCTGGGGGGATCCCAGGGGATCTGGTGGAGAGGGGCTCATCTGGAGGGTGACACGGGTGACGCATGTTGGGCTGACGTCCTCGCCACAGGGCGATGGGGAGGGATGAGCTCAGTGGCCAACAAAACATAGCGTGTTCGGCCCCCAGACGGCCACGGGGGAAACTGGGGCACGGAAGGTGCAGGCAGCCCCGCTGGCAGGCAGCGGCCAGGCAGGCAGCAGAACCCAGGTGTCCAGGCCAGCCCAGGGAGCAGAGGGGACCAAGGTTTGTTGTGGAGGAAGCCATAAGTGGTAATGTCCAAGTCAACGTCTTCCACGGATGTTGTTCTCAACACTTATAAAATGTGATTAACACCAATACACTCATCTGATAAAAAAGGAAATTGTCCCCAAAAATGGGTGAAAGTTCATGGGCAATCACAGCGCTCGGACTTCGCTCGCCAGCCCCGGGCCCCTCCTGCCCTGCTCGGCGGCGGAGGACAAAAACATTTGGCTAATGAGTTACGGAGCGCAGCGGGTCCGTCCCCGGGGCGGCCCTACCATCACTCACCACTGTCCCCAATCAGGGACGGGAGATTTTGCAATCCACGACGTTATTTCTGTGCAGTTGGAGTTTAAACTTTGCCACTTGGGTCAGGGCACCACGGAGGAGGAGGTGGCTGGGCTCCATGTCCGCCCCGCTCCCTTGCGCACCAAGAGGGTTGAGAAGACAGGACGGATCTGTGGGAGTGGGATCTCACACAGGTATGTCCTGGCTGTCGGCGCTCAACGGGGTCCCTCTACCTGATGGTCCCACAGGGCCATCAGGGCTCACTGGAAGGGCTGAGGATGAAGGACAGGGTGCAATAAAGCCCCTTGCCTGGGTTGGCCAACCAAACATCATGGTAATGACAACCGTCCCCAAACCCAGCTTGAAAGACACCTGAGTCAGTGCTTAATAGGTTGGGAAGGGCAGTTGGGTGATGAGTTGGGTGGAGTGGGTCAGGTAGTTGAGTGGTGGGTTGGTTGATCAATCAATCAGTTGACTATTCAGTCAGTTGTCAGTAGGTTGCTTATTTGGTCAGTCAATCGGTTGGTCAGTTGGCCAACAGGTTGACCATTTGGTCTGTTTCGTGATTGGTTCATTAATTTGGCTGGTCAACCAGTTGGTCAGTTGGTCAACTGGTTGGTCAGCTGGTCGGTTGGTTGGGTTGTGAGTCAGCTGATTGGCCAGTTGGGCAACTGGTCAATTGGCCCGATGGTTGTCTCTGAGTTCCCGGGGTCTCGAGCAGTGCCTGGGGTAGCAGTGGCAGAGCAGGGGCTGAGTCCCCTCCTCCAGGCCGACGGGTGGCAGGAGTCTCCTCCCCCTCTGCTTGCCACCCAGAATGATTAACCTGAGAGTCACACTCGTGGGACAGGGCTGGATGCAGGAGCTGCCCCAGCCCTTGGGTCTGGGTGCTCATCCCACTCCTGCACTTGGGGGGTACGGTGGGACTGGGGCAGCTGGGTGCCTGTGGGGAGCCCCTGGCTGTGTGGTTCTCTTGGGAGAAAAAATAGAGGATTTGGGAGTTTTGGCTGCTGGAAGGAGGCGGGGGGGAGGGGCCCCCTGCATGCCTGTGCTCTCCCGCATGCATGCGTGCACGTAGGGCTTTGCCAGATGTTCCCACGTGTGCTGACGCGTGCATGTGTTCTGACACCCGTGTGTGCGTGGGCGCGCATGTGCACACTGCGTGGTCACGTGTTTGCATAGACACAGAGCTCTGCACACGCGTGTGCCAGCACGGCCACGTGCACATCCAGCCAAGCACAGAATCCACATGGTCACACGCACAGCCACACACATGCTCATGTGTGTAGATACACCTCCCTGTGGTCCCACACACGTGTGCCCATGCCCAAACATGCTCCCTGCTCCCGCTCACCTGCCCCATGCCTGCCCCACGGATTTGGGGTGTCCCTGGGGCAACTTTGGGGGGGGAGAGGTGGGGAGGGCAATCACGGGGACTGGGTTAGGGACCTGACCCTGCCACCTCGCAGCCATGGCCTCTGGCGTGGGCAGCCTCGACAGCCTCGACCTGCTGGACCTCCTCTTCGACCAGCAGGATGGGATCCTCCGTGGTGTAGAGCTGGGGACGCCGCCAGGCACCTGGCACGAGGACGGGGTGAGTGTCCTGGGCTGGGGGGGCCCATCCCCACCTCATCCCTGGGTCTGGCAGGAGATCCCCATCCCCACGCCTTGCTCAGGAGCTGGGACCACCGCACAGCACAGGCAGCTCCTGTGGGCACCCTGGGGTGACGGGCACCCCATGTTGACAGGCGCCCGTATCCCCACAGCATGCCCGGGACAGCGAGGACTTCCTCAGCTCCATCCTGGGCTCTGGGGACTCAGTGTCGGACTCACCCGGCTGGTCCCCGGCTGCCAGCGACAGTGGGGTCTCTGAGGACCCCCCCTCCGACCAGCTCGACAGCCCCCCCAGGTGCTGTGACGGGGGTCCCAGCGAGGTCCTGTACCCCTACGCCAACCCCTGTCGGGCTCTGCCCCTCCCGGGGGGGACTGGGGTCCAACACCCCGAGGTCTCCATCGACCTGGGTGAGCCACTGGGGAGACCCTGGGCAAAGGACCAGCTGGGGGCACTGGAGGGACTGGGGATGACTGGGGACGCTGCGGAGCTGAGGGGAACGGGGGAGCTGGGGTGTCTCAGGAATCGTGAGGAAATTAGGGGAGCTGGGGGGGACTGAACAGACTGGGGAGACCTGGGAGGTCTGGAGGACTTCGGGGTGGGGAGCTGGGGAGAGTGGGGAGAGCTTGGGAACTGGGGTGAACTGGGCAGACTGGTGTTGGTGGAGGAGACTGGAAGAGGAGGGAAGTTTGGGGGGACTCGGGGTGCTGAGGTGGGCTGAGCAGTGCAGGGTGTTCCGGGGGGGCTTGGGCAGGACCAGAGGGACAGTTTGTGGGGATGGAGTCTGGAGCCACTGGACTGGTAGGTGGCAGCAAGTCACCGTAGCTCTGGGGCCATGGCAGGGGCGAGGGTACTGGACTGGGGACACTGGGGACAGGGGTCACAGGACTGCTCACAGCCTCCGCTCTCCCCTCACCCAGACATGTGGCATCCCGGCTTCTTCCTGGAGGAGAGCCAGGACCTGCCCGTGGTCTCCCCGCCCCCATCCTGCACCCTCACCGTCAAGGACCTGCTGCTCTCGGGCAGCTCTGATGCTGTGAGTGCCCCTCTGCCCATGTCCCCATCCCTCCTTGTCCCCAGCCTTGTCCCTTCCTGGACCATGATTCTCTCCCCATCCTTCCTCATCCCCACACTTGTCCCCTTTCCCACACCGTGGTCCCATCCCTGTCCCTTCCTGGACCACCATCCTACCCTCAGCCCTGCACCACGGTCCCCACCATGGTCCTGGGGGTCAGGTGTGGGGTGACCTCGCCGCCCAGGGCCGTCACCCATCCGTGGCCCCGCAGCAGCCGCAGGTGCCCAGCTCCCTGCTGAGGCAGAGCCAGGGGCAGTTCCAGGAGCTGGTGCTGACGGAGGACGAGAAGAAGCTGCTGGTGAAGGAGGGGGTGTCCCTGCCCACGCAGCTGCCCCTCACCAAGGTGGGTCCCACCGTGCCTGGGAAGGGCATGGAGTGGGGGGGTCCCAGCCCCGGCAGCCCTGACCCCCCGACTCCCATCTCCCCCAGTACGAGGAGCGGGTGCTGAAGAAGATCCGGCGGAAGATCAGGAACAAGCAGTCAGCTCAGGAGAGCCGCAAGAAGAAGAAGGAGTATATTGACGGGCTGGAGAGCCGGTACAGACCCCAAACCCCTGCTCTGGGCATGGCTGCACACCGACCCCCAGGGCTGGCACCCCCCACCCGCCCCCAGCACCCTGGGGACAGCTGGCTGGCCGGTGATGGGCACGCTGCTCCTTGCCAGCCCCCCCGAGTTGTCCCCACCAACCGTGTCCCCCTCTCCCTGTCCCCCAGGATGTCGGCGTGCACGGCCCAGAACCAGGAGCTGCAGAGGAAAGTCCTGCACCTGGAGAAGCAGAACTCGTAGGTGTTCCCAGGGCAGGATGGGGACAAGGTGGGCAGGATGGGGCTTGGAGGTGCTAATGGGCTCTCCCTGTCCCCAGGTCCCTCCTGGAGCAGCTGAAGAAACTCCAGGCCCTCGTGGTACAGTCCAGCAACAAGGCAGCGCAGACGGGAACCTGCATCGCGGTGCGTGGAGCCCCCAAACCCCCTCAGTCTCCTTGCTTTGAGAGGAGGAGATGTACTGGCTGGGGTGGATGGAAGGATGGACAGAGGAATGGACGTGTGCCAGAGCAGAGGGTTAGATGCTCCAAGGTTGGATGGATGGATGGATGGATGGATGGATGGAAGGAAGGAAGGAAGAAGAGATGAAGGCATGCCAGGGTGGATGGATGGAGTCAGGGATGGATGGAGGCGTGCTGGCAGGGGCATGTGTACCAGGAGAGGCAGAGGGATGCAGTCCTGGTTCTGCCACCAGCCCCCTCTCTGGGAACCGCGTCCCAGAACCCGCTGCCCTCTCTACCCCCAGGTCCTGCTGCTCTCTTTCGCACTCATCGTCTTCCCCTCCATCAGCCCCTTTGCCCCCAGCAAGGCCGAGGTGGATGGCGACTTCGGACCTGTGCGAGGTGAGGGCTTGTGCCTGGGCTGCACCAGCACGGCACCAGGAGCTCCAGGTGCTGGAGCAGGCCCTGACTCGCCTTCGCACTCAGTTTTCTCCAGGTCCCTGCACAATGCGGCTGCCTCCCGTGTGGCTTACACACAGCCCCAAGCCGGGGATGAGAAGCCCCCAGAGCCGCTGTGGCCGGAGCACTTGGGTGAAGCCCCTGAGACCCTGCACGAAGCCTTCGGCGGCCGCACGTTCACCCCGCGCCTGGACAAAGTCTCCCCCCATAACGGCACGCAGCCGCTTGCCTCAGAGGGGCTGAGCCACGGGGATGGGGATCGAGCCGACACCACGTCTGGGGATGGCACCGCGCCGCACCATGGCCTGATGTCGCTGGCTTGGACCAAGGCTGGCCACAGCAGGCCCACGGTGCTCGAGCCTGCTGAGGAGCTTTAAGCAGCACCCAGGGACCACGGGGGATGCGATGGGGTGGCTCAGCACTTCACCCCCTATGGGACAAGCCCTCAGGGTGGCCTCCCTTGGATCTGCCTCCGGGCACGGGCAGATGCTGGACCCGCTTGGCTTTGCTTCTATCTGCAAACTGGGAAGATGAGACCGGTTCCCGTTGGCCTTACTGGGAGGGAAGGGGCTGCTCCTGCCCCCAGTTGCAGCTGGAGTTGCGGAAGGGACACGGGGTCGCTCAGGATGGGGATGAGGGAACTGGAGGGGTCCTGCACTGGTTGGCTATTGATGTTGCAACTAGTTGGTTTTGTTCTTTTTTTTTTTTTTTTAAGCTTTAATTTCATCTTTAAATAAAAGGTATTTTGGAAAAAATCCATCTGCTTTAGTTTAATAAGGGGTGATCTACAAGGTTTCAAGGACCCTTGGGGGCCAGGGATACCTTGAGCCCAGC
Source organism: Scopus umbretta (assembly GCA_013400535.1). Lineage (NCBI taxonomy): Eukaryota > Metazoa > Chordata > Aves > Pelecaniformes > Scopidae > Scopus > Scopus umbretta. Next base: position 7,577 of record VZTL01033869.1, on the reverse strand, counting down.
TGCCGTGAGGCAACAGGGTCCAACAGAGCTGGGACACGTGACGAGGCCCAGCCTAGGGCTGCCCCGGGGGGAGCAGGAGGCAGAGGGGAGGGTGGCAGGACTGGGGCACCATCCCACAGTCCCCAGCCCTGCGCCAGGCCAGGATTCGGCCAGCACCAGTCCCCTTCCACCACCCAGCGACATCCCCCAGATGACCAGCATGCACCGGATCTCTCCACGGGCAGATCTCAGCCAGGAGATCGCAGCGGCTCATCACAACCACTGCCCAGCCCCAGCTTCCTTTGAGACAGCATCTGCTGCCCCAGCGATCCCCTCATGTCACTGCCCCAGCGCTGAGCACCCTCATCCTTCTGCCCCTCCAAGGTCTGCCGCACCCCACAACCATCTCCTTGCAGAGAAGGAATTAGATGCTTGGTCCATTTCAAGCAGGCAACACCTTTCCCGGGCTGGTGGGTGCAGCTGCCCCGACACATGTGTTTCAAGTGTATTTAATACTTACATAAAAAAAGGAACAATGTTTAAGGGTATAAAAAAAAGTTGGTAGGAAAAGCGGCACAGACAAGTGTCTAGACAGGCAGGGAACAGTCTGGGTCAGGTAAGGAGAGGCTCCACCTTCATCTTCTTCACCGTCGTTGGCCCCGTGTCTGGGCTGGGACACTCCTGCTTCAGACTGTCACGGCGCTCCACCAGCGTGGTCCCAAGGTCAGGGCACAGCCCACCTGTGCCATTGTGCTGGGAGAGGGGCTCCTCCTCCAGCAGCCCGCGAGCCCCGGGGTCAAATTTGAAGAGCTGTTCGGGCTTGGTAAGCTCAGCGCTTTCCACCACCACCGGCCCCGTCCACTCTGGGACCTCCAGCCCCAAGTGCTTCATCAGCTTCGTCATGACATCATCGACATAGGCGTGGATGCGCAGGTCAGCCTGTCTGTCCTGGGGTGAGCAAGGGCAAGCACGGCGTTAGGGGACAAACACAGTGTGTGGTGACAAACGTCCCCTCCCAGGGAGCGCATGGGGACAGGGCCTGGGTGACGGCTCAGCTGCACGTGGGCTCCAGCGCTCCCATTTCCCTGGCGGAACATGCACTGAGACCTTGACCCCGTCTGGCACTGCTCCCCGGCTACGCCGCAGGCCAACAGTGCTCTATCAGGGCGTGGGCAGGCAGTCCCCACCTTGAAACACAGCCCAGAGACGGCAACATGGATGCAGAGCCAGGTTAGCAAGCCCAGGACAGACTGGAACAGAGACAAGGGAGCTCTGATGATATCCCAGAAACCCCCAGCTCTGGTTATTTGAAAGACTTCGGATAATTAGGGCACCAAAACCAGGGCTGAACGTGAACCGAACTCCTCTGCCCCGTGGTGGGGTGCGTGCAGTTATTTAATCAGACTGTAACTCACGGGAGGATACAGCAGGCTTTGGGCTGAGTTTTTATTCTGCTTTTAAGATTTACCTTCCATTTCGAGGCGTTTATCGGGTGTTGCAGGTTTAAACCCTCCAACCAGGGAAGCCCAGCCTGTTGGCGTGCTAAGCGAGGCCGCTCTCCTACCTGGCCGCCTGGGAGGGGACGATGGGTGGGGACTAACCTGTGATGGGGCCGAAACAAGTGACGCAAGGGGAAAGGAGCAGCGCGGATTGCTCTGAGCGCAGAGCAGCGAGGACGCTCTCACTCACGTGCTTGGTTGCTTGTAGGTTGACTATGACCAGCTTCCCTCCTCTCTTCTTCGTGATCAGAGGGAGGTTGCCACTGGGTTTGATCTGCAGAGAGGTCCCCAGAGTGATGGAGAGGTCAGCTTTCCTGCAGGGAGGAGAGAAAACATCCAAGGCAGAGAAAAAGCCATGGCTGTTTGCCAGCTGCTTCTCCTACCCTGCTCCAGTGTGGACTCTCCAAGCTTCCCAGCTGGGAAGCAAAGCTGTGGCCAGAATTTGCAGTGGTTTCCCTCAGCCACTTTCTGGGGAGAGGGCTGGGCTTTGCTGTGCTGTGGGTACAGCCTCAGGGCTGCGAGGCACAAAACATGATGAACAAAGCCAGGCAGGGGTGGCCCGAGGACCGCTGTGGTGCTGGCAGAGGACGGGGAGCCCGGGCAGCCTCCCAGGCCACCATGAGCCGTAGGCGTCAGCAGCCGCCACGGCGTGAAGAGCCAAGCACAGTACCTGCAGGCTTCGTCTGCCAGTGTGAGGTCACGGTCGGGCAGGGAATCTTCCCAGTCCAGAATGGTGTCTCTTAACTTCCCTCTGGAAAACACACACAGGGACCACAGTTTCCCCCTGCCAGGCAGGAACAGGCAGCAGAGCTGCTCTGGGAGAGGGGACAGTGGCCCACATGCCAGATCACCACAGGGTACCTCCAGCTGCAGAGCTGGAAATGCTGTCTGTGCCTCCCTACTGAAGGCAAGCAGCACCAGGGCAGCGCAGTGTCCGTGTCCTGCTGGAGGGGAAGGAGCTCTCTAGGGCTGCCACCCCACAGCAGGGCATTCTCCAGCATGAGGACAGATTATCGGCATGGAAAGACCCCCCCCTCTAGGAAGCTGCATGGCTGGGACCCCTTGGAGACGTGGGTGCTGGCTTCCTATCTAGGCTTTTGGCTTGCTTTTCACCCCGCTCGCTCGGGTGAAGGGGTCCCTGCCACCCCACATCCCCTCGGGAGCCCCCATCCAGCGCCCCACCAGACGCACCTGCAGGCCCGCAGCCCCCGGGCTTTGGTGACGCTGCACAGCCTGCCTGTCGGCTTCAGCCCCATGCTGCCCACGACTGCGTCCCGCACGTACTGCCTGCGAGAGAGACGGCGCCATTCAAGGCCAAATGCGCAGGGAGGTGGCACCCGCCGTGAAATCTTGCGTCCCCCCCCCGCCGATACGGCACGCCTCACACCGCAGACGCCCTGCTTGGAGGAAGCAGGTGACGGCTCAGAGCCACAAGCAATGAGTAGAGCATCTCAGTCCTTCATCGATTTCTGCCTGTGTCTCCAACCAGGTGCTGCCGACAGCAGCTCTGACCAACAGCCCCAGCGGTCTGCCACAGACCAGGATGGAAAACCCAGCTTGCATCAACCTCCTCTCCTCTCTCTGGCTGGCAGGCACAGACCCTGCTGCAGGCAGCCCTGCTGGCACACCCGCCTCGCCAAGAGGAGCAGGATTTGCTGAGGGCCTCCCAAGCAATGGAGAATTCCCAGAATGTTCATTTCCCACCATTTGATAGGGTTTAGGATTTAGGTGGACAGATCTCTCCGTGACTCCACGCACACTGCGCTAGAGACCCGCCAGGCAGACAGCCCCACGGCATGTGCAGGGCCTCCATCGCTCCCCAGGGACAGCAACAAAGCCCCCACCCTGCCGACGCCCTCCCCAGGCTCAGGGCTCACGTACTTGCCACATTTCACGCACTCTTCCACAAACATGTTCCCGTGGAGCTCAGCCAACTTGTCCCTGTGGGAGAAACCACAGAGGTGAGCAGGGGAATGGTGGAGAGCCCTGAGGCAACGGGGAATGCTGCCCAAACCCCTCTCCTCACCAGCGGCCCCAGGCCTCAAGGGCTTCCTGACTTTCCAGCTCTGCCGGATCAGACCTGCCAGGTGATGTAGGGTGGCAGGGACCCTCTGCTACGGCCTGGGGACAGTACTCCGGCACAGGGTCAGCATTGAGGGGAATTATATTAGTTTTAGACAAATATGACTGCATCAGAGCAAGGCACCAGTGTCAGACAGGCTCTGGAGGGACTAGGTGCCACAAAACAACCTGGCCTTGCTGCAGGGAGGCAGTTGGTCTGGCGGAGACCACCATCAGTCCAGCCACCGAGCGTGAGGGCTTCCCTGTGCCGAGCGTGGCCATCACATGCAGGGCAAGCAAAACTATAGCACACTGAGCACCACTTTGTGCATTTAACACAAGAAATACTGTTCGAAGGGAGTTTGGGTAGAGCCATCCATCTTGTTGGGCAGGGGAGACCCAGAGGACATGTTTGAATCCTGGCGAGAGGCCTTCTGCACCACGGTTTCAGCTCCGTCACGAAAGCACTATGCTATGGCCACCACAATCAGGACTAAGAGGAGGGACAGCATGTCCTGGCTTTTTAATTTTAAATGCTTCCATCTGCAGCACCAATTCTAGCCCCTGCTCTGATCCAGACTCAAATCTTCCCTGCATTTAGTAGTAACCTGGACCTTTGCTTTTCTCAGCACTCAGTGTTCCTCTCTGTCCTTGCACAGTTCCAGCCCTTTGCTAAAATGTTTTGGCTAAAACTCCCTTTGAGCTCAGAGTGAGCCTCAAAGCGCAGAAGGCTGGAAAACAAGGCCACACTCTCCCTATGTTCCTATGAGCCCCACAGTGACTGGGAACCTCCTCCAGGGTGGATGGAGACAGGACTGACTTGATTTCCCCCATTTTGGCCCTGGTTCAGCAGCACTTACTTAAGCACATGCTTTGCTTGGGTGGAAGAGCTGTGCTAAACCAGAGCAGGAGCCAGTGGCACTAGGCTGCAGGGAGCACAGCTGAGCTCTGGTCATTATTTCCTATTCTTTTTCCCATGGTTGTTTAGTTTAAAAAGGCAAACTTGGTGCTAGGAGCATGAATCAGGACTTGGGGCTTTTAAGAATAGGAAATACCCCCTGGAGGCAGCTCTCTGCTCAGCCCGTGATGGCTGAAGACATTCGTGAGATGCATCTTCTCTGAGGTCCCATTCATGCTCCTCATTCTCATCCCAACTCCCTTCATTTTATTTTCTTACTTGAATTCAGCTGCTCTCCCCTTTCCTTTCCAAGCAGTTTGCCTCACAAGACAATTGCTTGCTGGTCTTAAGTGCTGGAAATGGGTTTTATGAGAGGCTGAAGTTTCTTGAAGGGAAAAGAGCCTGTTGCCCAAGTGCTAATGGAAAGGCAGACGTCCTTTGAGGACATCTTTGAAACAGCCACTGCGCTGCTAAGTGTGCTTCAATCCCCACCTATGCAGGGAGCGGAGATCTTGCACCCTCTGCTCCCACATGTCGCAGCTCCCTGAAGAGGCTACGCAGGATCCCTGACATCGCAGCGGGAGAGGAAATTGGAGACCACAGACGGTAAATCAGACCAGTTCCAACTGCGGGACTCTCTCCATCTTGCCACCCTTGCAGTTTCACAAATTTATTGAGAGGCAAAATACTTTTTAATGCTATCTTGGGCCCAGGCATGGTTTCATCACTGGGGCAGCACCGCCTTTATTTTCTCTCAAGAAATTCAATTTAAGTGAACTGTAAAATAGAACAAGCTCCAGTGCTCTGAGACAGCTCCAGCAATGCTGATAAAACAGGGTGACACGCGTCTCTTCGAGCAGCAGGAGGAGTTTCAGATGCTCTTGTCCTCCCTCCTCTCTGTTCACCCCTCTGGACGGGTACAGAGGCAGTGGAAAGGACCGTGTGCCCTAAGCACAGCTCTGAGCCCAGTTCCCAGGAGCATGTGCCCTACCTGAAGCCGATGTCTCACTCCCCAGGCCACGAGCCCCCAGGCAGCCACGCGGCACAGCCAGGCTGCTCACAGTAGCACCGACAGCTACAGCCACTCAGCTTATGGGTGGTAACGTGCCACGGCCCAAGACCGCGACCTGTTCATTTTTCTTGTTGAACAAATGGCTTCTGGGTGTACTTCTAGAAAGCAACGACTGAGGCTGACTTCATCTCATCACCCTCTGAATTATTACGATAACCTCTCTTCTCTAAATTCAAGCTGGTTTATGTTCCACTTCCTACACCAGCCCATCCCAGTGTTCACTCCCAATACCAGTGGGCAGATAGCTTCCAAGCCAGCCGTGGATATCAAGCCCCAGCATCAAACATTTGCACGCGAGGCCACGCTAATTGGGCAGCAGTAACAGCCACGTGGCAGCGGCTGGGACAGGCACAAAGGACCCGGAGACAGGGCAGGAGAGGCAGTACCGTGGGAATCCTGAACGCACGTGAAGGCCGTCTACATTCTGGCTGACCAGGAATTTCAGGATGCCAACTCTCTGCAGCCCCAGCAGCGCCATGTGAGTCTTGGAGGGCCTGGCATTCTCAAAGGTGGTGTCGAATTTTGGGGAGAGCCCCTTCTCTTCCATAGTCCAGACACCATTGGGCCCCCTGCAGCAACGGGGACAGAAAGAGTGAGAATTGAGATCTCCGGCTCTGAGAAGGCAGTTGTAAACGCACCACAAGCCCTATCGATGGAGGATGAGCAAGGCACTGCTAAATGAAGGTCACGTATCACCAGCATTTTTTGTCGTTGACACAAGCAGAGCACACATAGGGCTTCTGTGGGTATGGCTTAACGTCAAACGGGTGTGCAAGAGAGAAAGGGTATCTTCAGCTGAATCCAGGACCAGACAGGATGTATGGAGTAGGTCTGGCTAGGGTAGCAGGAAGCACAGTCCAGAGCTTTACAAAACGCGAGATGGACTCGGAGAAGGTGCCGTCCTCCCAATCCCTCGCCTGCTGCCCACCATCCTTACCTGAAGTCGGGAATCCCCGAGGCGGTGCTGATTCCAGCCCCCGTGTGAAAGACTACATGGGAGGAACTCCTGATCAAGTCCGCCAGCTCCCGCACCTTCCTCTCCAGTTCCTCAGGTGGGTCAAAAATCTGAGCAGAAGAGACAAATCACCATGGGAATGGAGAGATGCAGGGATAGATCCTACACACTTCCTGGCACAAAGACCTGGTAAACCACAATGCTTTCTTATTCACAAAAGGAAAGAAGATTTTGCATTCATTAACGACAAAATCATTTAATCAGAAAGAAACAGCACTGTATAAACCACCTCCATGCAGAGTAAGGGCTTAAAACACCTAATGCAGACGAGGGTATTTATTGCTCTCACTGACAGGCAGCTGATACCCCAAGAAGTGGCTGGGCTCCAGGGCACCAGCGGGCAGCAGGAGGACAGGAGTGAGCCCGGTGCCACGCCACATGTGCTCAACTTCAGCTGTCACCAGCGCAGCCACTGGCTCAGCGGACAGGACAGGGCCAAGGGACGGCGAGCCACACGGGAAGCCTGCAAGGTTGGGGACGTGGGGACGCTGTGGCTGGATGGGACCGCGTGCCCACCTGCCTTTCTGGCATGGGCACCGGATTTAATTTCTGCGAGATGCTTCTCCAGCCCAGTCTCCTGGGAACAGGGACTGAGGACAGGCCCCTGCATGACCCTGTCCCCTCGCCCCAAAACCTGTTTTAAGCTCCCCAAGTACAGCTGGGGGCATGGGGCTGGGATCACCCCCACGGTCCCTGGGTCAGGCCCCTCGCACCCACCCCCTCGGGATCCCCGCTGAGGAATACGAAGGGTCCCCGTATGGCTGGGAGCCCCGGGGTGGGGCACAAAACAGGGGAACAGTGCTGGGCCCGGAGGGTGACAGGGAGG
>VZTL01033867.1:0-14239 GCA_013400535.1 Scopus umbretta | reverse complement strand
AGCATTTGTCTCCACACAGCTCTCTGATCCCTAGAATCTTCCCCACTTCCCAGATTGTTCCTTCACCCAGGATCTTCACCTTCTTTTAGAGACCATTTCTTCCTAAATCTAAATAGTCAGCATGCACAATAGTCAGAATATTCTAAATAGTCTAAATAGTCAGAAGCACAATTTGTGATCAGCATCCTGACTGGTAGTTCTGTCTCACATCACTGTCAACTGGAAGATTCAGGACATGTCACTTTTGTTCAGTCCAAGTTTTATCAAAATTTTCAGACATGCATACACCCAATTATCTGCCATGTTAACATTCACATTTTAAGTTGTTTTCTTCACCTGTGACAGAACTTTGCAAGAAATATTAGGGTTTTCAGTTTCAGATCATAATATACTATGAATAATTGTGAAAGAAATGTCAGTACTCAGAGGTGATTCCTCCATGTTCAGAATAGGTCTTTCCTTCTAAAGTTTTCCTCTGCCTCTGCGATGTTGTCTTTGGTAGAACAGATATTATTTTCTGAAAACTAGCTTTCACAATGTAAGTACTTTTTGAGTATTCACTTTTTTTACTATCACTTTTTGCCTATGCCAGGTGATGCAGCTATATACTCATAATGAAATAATTTATCAGTGTGAAAGCCATTAACTCATTTCAATATTTAATCACCAAATAAAAACTGACTAAGCAAAGTAGCAGTTAAAAAAAAAAGATTAAAAGTAAGTTACTTAGTTTCAGCAAAATGGTTATGTCTGGAAGTCAAGACTGAGGTTGTAACTTGTACTGAAGTGCTTAACTTTTTCATAAAAGCCCTGCAGGGTACTACTCTAACAATAATGATGGAGGATTCCAGATACCAAAAACTATAGCCAGACCTGTGCGTTCAAGTTTGGTGGTTATATAGGAACTGTTTATGAAAAAACAAATGTCAGATTAAGACCTATTTATAAATTTAAATGTCATCATGACAAATTTACAAGATATTACAAAATATTGCATGACAGAACAGTTGAATTTTTAAAAATTTTCTGTTACTAAAGCTGGGCTCTTCCATATCCTAGACAAAAAGCTGTATCATTTTGTCAGTTAAGAAATTTCTAGTACTTTTATTTTGTCACATTCCAGTACCCCAAATGTTCTGGATATCAAGACCTCTGAAAACACAAGTCATTATATGGCTGTTTGGTCTGACAGCGAAAAATTCTGCCTGCAGAAAACACAGGTACTCCATGAAACCAGTATTGAAAACAAGGGTCAAGGAAGACTGACAGATGGATAGTTAATTTGTCTGATAAGGCTCATAGCAGGTCAAATAGATTTGTGTGTATTTGATGACCATAATTTCTCTGAAACAGAATTTCTCTGCTTATTTTTTATCTTCTTAAGGAGAGCTGATGGAGCATTTGTATTGTCCAGCTTAGAAAAAAAATGTGCTTTTTGTATCTCATGATCATCATGTATTGGAAATGAGTAGGATGGTTTCAGTTGCGAAGTCACTCAAAACATCCAGCCAACACTAGGAAAGTTCAGAAAAACCACTTTGCTTCTATGTTCTCTACCTTGCACAACCACTGAATTCAGTATTCTTGCTTCATTAGTCACATTTATAGACAAGTACACAATAAATATTTATTCTTAAAACTGCCACATCCATTCACTTTGCAAAAGAACCACAAATGAATGCTCAGCTTAACTGTTCGGTGTGCTAGTAGCTGTGTTTGAAGCCTTCCTCCTTTCTTCCAAAGTTTTTGAAAACTTCCAGACTGGCCTTTCAAAAACAACAGATATATTTTGGCACAGCTATATCATTTATTCCTTTCATACTTATTCTTATGTTTAGCGTTGGTAACGTAGAGGTCTGGTAACCTTCAATGGGTGGAGGAAAGCACATAGTGGGTACTAGCAATGCCTTTTCTTAGAGAAAACTGTTTATAAAAGTTGTGCTGTTGCAGCATTTGTTTGCAATTCAAATTGCACTCTTCAACAGGTAGTTTACCTGGCATAAATTTCAACTGAAGTGAATTGCCACTGTAAAATAAATTGATTTTGACTTTGTAAACATATGCCACAAATATGTCACGCTTTCAAGTGATGGGCATTTTTTGTAGGTTATTATAATGAATATTGATTATTTCTAACATAAACAAGATAAAATTAGTTTAGACATGCTTAATGCATGGCAGTCAAAATTTTTAGTTCCTCTAGTGTTAGGTTTTTATCTAGAAGTGTGTGACTTATATTAGCTCTTGAATACATATGCTGGCGATATGAATGTGTGTACCCCCTTTATGAAATCCTTTTGTCTCCTCAAAGGAATTTATTAACCTACTAAGAAATTAAAGACTCGTCTGAAAGCTGATAATGAGACAGAAATACTTAGAAACTGATCTTTGTGTTGGAGTGTTCATTTACTCTATTACGTACATGCCTCATCCATGTCTCATTCTTGCTTTTGAGAGGTGCATTTTACATTTCAATTTTCAAAATCTATTTGTGACAAAAAAATTTAAAATAAATATTTTCTTGAGTGTTTCTCCCTCTTTTCAGTTCTTGGTGGCTTTGTTATTGGATTATAAGAACAAAAAGTTGAAACATATTGGATGACACAGTCAGCTTTGTCAAATACTTTCAGCTTTGAAGGGTGTTTGTAACATTGCATGTTTGAATAGATTTCAACTCAAATAATATTTTTGTAGAGAAGTGGATGGATCAGATCATAGCAGATAAGAGGCTTACATCTGAGACAAACCAAATCAATAAAACGATTTAATTCAATTGGATCATAATTTCATACAGTTTATTTTTTAATGTTTCCTTGTTTTCAGAGTATGTTTGTTTGGCTCTTGTGGGAGGGGCATTTGCTTTTATGCCTCTCTTCACTTTCTGATGAAAAGATATTGCATGGAGAACAAAATCACCAGGAAAAAAAGAACAAACAAAGGCTTTGTTAGTTTAATTTCTGTGCAATAACATACAGATTACAAGGAACAACAGCAGCAGAAAACATTATGCAGGACAATACTGACAACAGTGGTCAAAAAGCAGAATCACAAACATAATATCACATATAAAAGCTGTGACAAGTTTAAAATCGTATCCCTATGGGGAAAAAAAAAAAAGAAAGAGAAAGATTTCACAGCTACATCCAGCAAAGTGATGATCGACGATTATTCATGTTTAAATTAAGGACATACTTGAAATGCTTAGTTAGATCTGATCTAGAAAGCTTAGCTTCTTGTAAGTTCAAGTTCTTAAATGATGCAAATTGTTTCATATGGGAATTCTGAGAAAAGAACTGTAACTTAAGAGTATACCTGTTCACATGTAAATATGTTTTAACCTCCAAAAGTGAACTAGAATAGTAAATCATATATTGTTCACTTTCTATATAAAATTAATTCTACACTAGACCTTCATACAATACTTGATGTGACTTTACAGTTTCACAATTTTTCAAAGTGTTGCCAAAGCCAGTGCTCTAAGAGAACCAAGTAAGAAAAGCTCTATATGAAAGAATCAAATTGTTTTGCAAAGAGATCCTTAGGATTAATAAATCATCAGGGAAAATATATCTCAATTTTGCCATTGATTACTAATAGATTTTTTATTATTTAGATTTCTAGGAATTTTTTATTTTTAGTTGTTTGATGGACAATAAATGTGAACAATTGCAGCCTGTGGATTGTTTCCCATGGCTACTCAAAATTTGCTGTACACAATTAGTCATCACCATCACATGGTATTGTTTCTGCTCCTACTATAGTTGATTGTAAAGAGAACAGTAGAAAATAGCAAACAACAAAAAACAAATATGTATGTCCATATGTGAATGCCTTCCTTCTCATATGTATATCTACAGAAAAAATGGTATTCCCCCAAGGATCCTTGCAAGCAAAAACTTGTTCCTGTAAATATTTACAGTTTGCAAATAAAAACAGTTTGAAAACAGTTAAAGCAAGCACATCTGGAATTTAAACAAATATTTGTAAATGTTGTTTTAATAAGTTTTTCCATATCTGTTTGCAAACATATTTTACCCTCTTACACTTTTTAAAATGCAGAGAAAAAAAAATTATGAACTGTGGAGCTTTTAAACAAAATTTTATATTATATTTTTTATATTTTCCTTATTCAGTATATGAAATAGAGCTAATGTTTTCTATGGGGGAGCCTTGGTTGTTTGGTTAGGTTGTTGGTTTTTTTTTTAATTTGTTAATCTTATGTTTTTAAAACCCGTAGTAAGTACATCGTATCTCTCTGTCAATGTTATCATTATACTCCTTGATCGTTGTCTTATTTAATAGGGAAAGTAATCTCCTATCCATTTTTTGCTGAAAATCACAAAAAGACTGTCATATAAGAAAGTAATTTCCTGAATTCATTGACCTTTCAACTGATATCATAACACAGCAAAATCACTAGGCATTCAAATTAGCAATGTAACTCAACATAGACGGGTAACAATGAAATCTCAAGGGTTTGTTGTCGGAACAAGCTCACAGCACTGTAGCTAAAAGGGTAACTGTGCTTCATGTTTAGGGATGACCTTTAAGTCCCACAGCTGCCTATTACATGTCTTGTTAATCAGCCCTGTTGTTGGGTTCATCTGCTTATTTAATCCTTCTTTTTTGTGGAGGAAGTTTAGTTTTCAGTTGAGTTCAACACTTCTGCCATAGGTGCAACACAGGTCTGCGTGCTTCATTTTATCTCAATCTAAGCCTACAGTCATCTGCCTGAGGAAAATGTTCATGCACTGAAAAATAAAAAAAGTACCCTTAAAAACTGTGTCTTTTAAATTAAATATAAAATACAAGGAGATTTTCATAATGCTTATTCTCTGACATATGTATTTGATTAATAGTAGATTCAGCCAACAGAATTTTGACTTCCTTAAGGTTAAACATTTAACCTAACTGTTTAAAGTCTGAATAGTCAACAGAGAACTGGCAATCCCAGCTTATTCCAGATATTTTAGTACCTAACCAAAGATGAGGCAAAAGAATGTCTACATAGAGGTGTCTCTCCCTTTCTGTACTAAGGATAGAGAGCAGAAGCCTCTCTGTGATGGCAGGGAGAACTCCAGGACAAGTTTTTAGAAGCAGTCACTTTTGAGTGAAGAATTCATGACTTGCAAGGTTTTGGTTTTTACAATGCCTCTTCTATTTGTACTTACAGACCGTGGAGATGAAAGAGCAGCTGCATAATTTCCTTTGTCTGGACCCACAAAATCAGAGGTTTTCACCTGGTGTGTCTTTGAAATTATATATACATGTGTACAGAAACTTCATACATCTGGTAGAATTATGGTTCAGCATTAATCGTGTCCCATGAAAACAGAGGAGTTTATTTCATGAAAAACAAAGTTAAAACAAAACAAACCAAAACTACTGATTAGCTTATCCATTACTTAAGTCTACAAGGTCAAATTCCATAACCATTGTCTGGAAAAACTTTGGAAGAAGCCTAAGGAAGTTTGTTTGATGAAGGATTGGAAAATGTGATTTATTGATGTCTAACATTGGTGCTTGAAATGAGTTTGGGATTGCTTTCCAATCTTTAGCAGACAATTGCCCACACCACTAAAAACCCTTGGCACCAACAAGAGAGATGTTAAGAACTGAATGCAAAAGGCAGATGGACAAACATTCTTATCCTATAAATCACCTCTTCTGGGCACTCACAGCTGTATTTTTGCTACAGTTGAATATCTACTGTTATTCCTGCTTTTTACAGAATGAATTCTGGTAATCTAAATAAAACCTTTTTACTCAGTATTACCTACTGATTGGCTGACAATTCGTACAAATCTGTAATGTACCAAGGTAACATCCCACATGAGCTGACAATACATGACACTTGATAGCCTGAATGGCAATATCAGAATGTTCCTCTTTGTAAAAGAACACAAGCAAAGTGATAAAATTTGAGTTAGTTTTCTTTTTAATTAGGGGAAGAAGTACAGTTTTGTGTACACAAATTACTCTGTTCTTTTAATTTTTTCCTCTCTGACATATAAACTTTTCTGAAATAAGCAGTAATTTTCAGGGTTTATAACATTCATTATCCCCTCTGCTTATCTTGTGTAGCAGGCTTGTGCTTTTTTAAAGGACATTTTTCTTCTTGTATTGCTGTTTACTTCTCACACAGTACTTTTACAGAGAAAATGTCATGTTGTGAAGTCTCCAGGTAACCTCCACGCAATGTTTTTTTTTACCACAACTTTATTTTACAAAAGTGCTTTTTAACAGCAAACCCAGTTCAAATCACTGCAGAGTTTGGAAACAAAACAAAAGTTCCACAGTAAAGAAAAATCAATAATTTTTCAAATAAATCAAGATTAAATCAAATCAAGCCACTTTAACAGAGGATTTTAAAGCCAAACAGTGACTTGTCTTACCTGATAGACGACCACAGGTACAGAAGATCAGATTAATATAAAGCCAGCAGTAAATGGCTGTACCCTCTCCAATTAGATGTTATAAACAAATAAAAAAGATATTGAGTAGCTCCTTCCACTTTCTTTCACCACCGGTAGCCACTTATTCCACAGCATGTCCTTCTGATTTCAGTGGGACTAGACTTAAAATAAGATGCTATGTTATATAAGATGGCACAAATTGGCTTTTATCATCAATCAGATATATTACTTTGAGTAACCGTGAAGTACTGAAAGTCAGTAAACATATTCAACATCTCAATTATATATTAGAATGGCTAAATTGAAATTCAGAAAGCTGTTTCAAAATATGCAGGCCTTAACTACTTCCTTTTGCACAAAACACATGCTAGATAATTCTTTAGAATAGCATGTCTCATTAAACACTATATTTATTCATCAGTCCTAGTGGGGGGAAAGGTTTATAGCACATAGTCAGTCGTAGGAGGAAAAATATTTGACTTGAACTTGTACATTTGTTCTTATACTGTAAGTGACTGGCATTTATAAACTGATTCTTGTTCTGGTCTCTCTAAATCTCAGCTAAAATGCCAAGCTAGTCATTAGCCATCTATTTCCCTTTCATCCAAGTTCTTTGCCCAGTGTAGAACTTGACACATTAGACAGTGTGGTGACATTCTGCATACCTGCACAGTCTCAGTTTATTGTTTTAGTTGCCAGCTAAGCGTGGCTAGTTTTGTACAAAATAGCACATCTGTTGCATCTGTTCAGTTATAAAATATAAAGTGATCATCATAGCTGAAAGACATGAAGTTTCTTTAAGCTACCTCCAACATTGCTGGCAGATCATAACAAAAAAAATATTGTTCCAAATCTCTGATGATAGTTCATAGTTTATGACGTCTTGTGTAGTCTAAAGTTTTAAATTATCATAGTCAGGATTTATCTCACAAGGGGGAAAAGAAGAGATAAGACCACATTTCACTAATAAAATGTTCCTAGTGAATTCACCAGCCTCCATGAAAGCTGTCAAATGATGAAAAATATCTGGATATCTTTAGCCATACAAAAATTTAACACAGAACGTGGGACTGATCTCACTTATCTTTATTAACATAAAAGTTAGGCATCTAACTTTGAGCTAGACATCCACTACATGCTTGGTACTCTTCCACGGCAAGGAAGAAAGAGGGCTTGGATTTAGATATCTGATTTTTTGCATATCAGAATGCAGGTAAGAGGAATCCTATTCCTCATTGTGCAATATGTTCATTGACCACTTTAAAAGAATAAATATTTTCATCTGCTACTGATATCCTACTGATTTAGGAGGCATTTACCTCCATCTCAGTGGAAGGTCACACCTCCAGTCACATCTCAAATTGCTGCTTTAGATTCTCCCCTCAGTGTCTTATGGGTCTAGCACATACACAGTTACTTTGTGGCGTGGACCTTTTTCTTTCAGCTAGACATTGATTTCTATAAAATAAATCATAAAGTTAATTTTCATCTCATCTATATTAACCCACCTATATGATTATTCCTTTTCAATAATTTCATCTGGTTAGTGCCTTAAAACAACAGGAGAACATACTGTCTTCACTGACTATCAGGCAGGGTGGGTCTTACCATCTTGGTTTTGCTGGTTGTTTAATAATTTGAATCCTCACAAATCCCTGTATGTTCTTATTGACTTTTACAGTGCTTTTATGATGACTTGCTATGTGATTAGTGGTAACTTCAGAACAAAATCCTAAACTTCTTGCAGAAAATACTGCTAAATGCTAGTATTTTTCCCAAAGCTTCTGCTCACTGGTGGCTTTTTTCAGTTCAATTTTCCAATGCAGATCATCTTCACAACAGCTGCACTAATAGCCAATACTCCATGCCAGGTCTTATTTTCTGATCCATAGAACACATTAAATCACTTTTACTCACTAGTTTGCCAATTAGGTTTTTCCACTGGATGAGTTTTCTTCATCAGTTAAAATTATTGGTGATCATCTAAAGTCATTTCCCTAGTTCATTGCCACTATTTCTGTGCCACTATTAAAGCTGGCACATTATGCCTTTGCCAGCTGCCTTTAATCTGTCTATTGGTCTAAACAGACCAATTGCTGATATTTAAGTTACAAGGCCGGATCTTAGTTATGCGCCCAGTAACAATTTGGGATCCACTCAAAATTTACCTTTTTGTTCCCTTCATTTCGTCTGCTTGCTGGGTCCTCACTTTTCCCACACCTTGGATCCTGTCTAAGCTTCTGTCACATTAACTAGATTGAGCTCTTATCCCCTCTTGATTTTCAGTGGCATGTTTACTGTGTAATACAGAGACAAATCTAAAACTTCTTTCATATAAATCTTATCTAGCAATTTCATGACATGCAAACCGGCATTACAAGCAAATATAAACAACCAAAAAATCATGATTTCACCTCATTTTTCTTTTTAATGAAGCCAGTCATCAAAAAAAAAAAAAAGATTGAGGCATAATGGTAATGTAAGTTGAGTACAACTGAAATATATGTGACCAACCGTACAGTAGTGTCTATTAACGAATCACAGAATACGAATACATGGAAAGCGTTGCTCCAGCTCCATGCCCATGCATGATAGGTATGATGTGACAGGGGGTTTTGGTTTGTTTGTTTGTTTGTTTGTTTTTTTCTGAGGTGCTTTCAAAGTTCATCCTATTTTAGCTTCCTTTTTTTCCTAAGTCTTTTTTAAAGGCTGCTGTATTTTCCTGGTGCTTCAGGAATCTGAAAAATCTTGTTCAGAGTCTGAAGTGAGAGGAAAGACGGGAGAAGGAAAGTATTATTAAGCTATTTAGCACTTAAAAAGCAATCAAGCAACATTGTTCATTACCCACTGCTTCTGAAATTCATGATAAAACTGTTCAAGAGCAAAAATTTAATGATAGTTAAAAACTAACCTGATCCACACTGCTTTAAATGAATAAATAGTGACCACATCAACACCACAGGACAGGTGTGCTCTACAATCTTGGATCTGTAAGTATATGATCTGAAAGCATCGCACAGGCATGCCAGAAAGACACCTGAGTATGTATTGTGTCTCTGTACACTAAGGTTTTCTTTGGAAGGAAACTTGGCCACCCAGAGAAGGAACTACAGTGTGTTCCAGTCTGGATGATTGGAAAAGCAGGTGCCCAACAGAGCACATTTCTCAGCAATACAGACAGCAATTCTGACTCAAGAACAAACAACTTTATCCAAACCCTCTACAAAATTACATGCATCTTTTTCTTACCTTGCCTGGACTTCCAAACTTCTTTCCAAAAGAGAAGATAGTTGGCTCTGCCACTGACCAAGACATCTTTTTCTAATATATTATTAGTTTCTAGTCATAAAAATATTGGGGGGTGAGGGGGTGTGGGAGTGTTTTCTGGCTTCAGTGCAATTTCTAGTTTCTTTATTCCAGAGCTGAAACTGTTAACATTGCTTGCAAAGTGTATATGAGTAAGCTGAAAATAATTTCTTTGATATTAACCCACAAATATTACTAGTGTCTACTTTTATCCTCTTTAGGAAAGCACTACTTCTAGTGTACATTAGAATTTGCTAATATTAACACTGATTAATATTCTGATTCAATTTAACATGTATGTAAAAACAGTCATTTATGAAAAACCTTATAAAAAAATCCTTAGTGAAGTAGTTTATCTTTTCATGAAAATGCTAAAGTTTCTCTTTCCTCTTTTTTCCTTTTTTTTTTTTTACATTTTATGTCATTCAATGGTATAGGAAAAATACAGTAAAAATCAATGCATATACCCCCTTTTCCAATGGCTGCTACTACTTTTTTCTTTTTCTTCTCCACTATTCCAAGTTTGGAAATCAACAGCAAATGGAAAACATACAAAACTATGTCAACAATGAAAAACATTTTTCTACTATACATATTTTTAGTGGCAGAACAAAGAATTTGGAATATTAAAAAAAAACAATCAAAACCTTTTAAACCTCTAACTAAAATCCCATTTTTTACTCATTTGACTGAAAAAATATTTATTTTTTAAAGCACTGTAGTCCCAAACTTCTATTACAGCCAAGGAATGGAGGTGCTAAACTTTCTACGTATTTGTAGGTCTAAATATAATGGTACATTGTCACATTCTCAGATTTGGAAATTTATTTAGGTAGCAGTTTCTGTGAAAGTTCCTCTAACACAAGGACAAAGATCTTCTCTGGTAAGTCGGTTTTCTTTACCAATGTCAAAGAAAGTTGGCTACCTATGATCATATTTTTTTCTGATATTTTGATCAGAATTCTATCAATTTCTGGTTCAGCAAGACAGAGTTCATTTTAAAACATATTTTGTTTAATAATAAGATGTAGAAGAATACTTCCACTAAAGTAAACGAATATAATTATCCAGGGCAGTCGAAACATTTTAAAAGAAACCATGAGTCAGTTTTTATGAACCCAATCATAAATTTAAAGTTAGACTGTATTGGCTAAGCCACATGTGGTGGGTTGACCTCAGCTGTACAGCAGGTACAAAGGCTTGTGGGTCAAGATAAGGAAAGAGAGATAACTCAACAATTACTGTCACGGGCAAAACAGACTCAATTTGGGGAAGCTAATTTAATTTATTACTAATCAAAAGTCAGCATGGGCAAAACAGACTCAATTTGAAGAAGCTAATTTAATTTATTACTAATCAAAAGTCAGAGTAGGATAACGAGAAATAAAAACAAATCTTAAAACACCTTCCTTCCACCCCTCTCTTCTTCCTGGGCTCATCTTCACTCCCAATTTCTCTACTTCCCCCCACCTAAGTGGTACAGGGGGACAGGGAATGGGGGTTGCGGTCAATTCATCACATGTTGTCTCTGCCATTTCTTCATCCTCAGGAGAGGACTCCTCACACTCTTCCCTGCTCCAGCATGGGGCCCTCCCACAGGAGGCAGTCCTCCACAGACATCTCCAGTGTGGGTTCTTCCCATGGGCTACAGTTCTTCATGAACTGCTCCACCATGGGTCCCTTCCACAGAGTGCAGTCCCTTGGAAACAGACTGCTCCAGCATGGGTCCCCCACGGGGTTACAAGTCCTGCTAGAAAACCTGCTCCAGTATGGGTCTCTCTCTGCAGGGCCACAAGTCCTGCCAGGAGCCTGCTCCAGTGTGGGTTTCCCACAGGGTCACAGCCTCCTTTGGGCACAGCCGCCTGCTCTTGCATGGGGTCCTTCACGGGCTGCAAGTGGATATCTACTCCACCGTTAACCTCCATGGGCTGCAGAGGGACAACCTGCCTCACCATGGTCTTCACCACAGGCTGGAGGGGAATCTCTGCTCTGGCCCCTGGAGCACCTCCTCCCCCTCCTTCTTCACTGACCTTGGTGTCTGCAGAGTTGTTTCTCCCACATATTCTCACTCCTCTCCTGTGGCTGCTGTTGCACAGCCGTTTTTTCGCCCTTCTTAAATACCATAGAGGCACTACCACCATCACTGATTGGCTCACTTTTGGCCAGAAGCTCTATTGGACATAAAGGAAGCTTCTGGCATCTTTTAAAAAACCCCACCCCTGTAGTCCCCCTGCTACTAAAATCTTACCATGCAAACCCAATGCACCACATTACTTCAGAGCAGAATAATTTTCTTCCGCGTTTCTAAATAGTCAAATAAATGCCCTTATTTTTCACCGCAGCTGGACACAAATAATGTACCATATTACCAGAAGCCTTGCATGTGAACTTTCGGACTGTTGCACAGGCACTGGACCCCTGTTTAATGTATTATAGAAACACTAAGCCACTCAACAATATAAGGCCTAAGAAGTGAAAGGCCTGATCGGTAATGAAATATCCAACAACAAATTATGTACTTCCTTTCCATTTATATTAAATGAGATCTGTAATTCACAGCAGCCACCCTGGCAATACCTGATAGACCCTTAGCAAACAGTGGTAAGTGCCCAAAAAAACATTTGTCAAACCCATCTCACATCAACTTTCACAGCTCACCAAAAGATGCATTTCTTTATTCCTCTCAAACAGGAATTCAAAATTTAAAATTTCTTCAGGAGCTTGGGCACTTAAGTGATGTTTTTAGAAATGGGCAAATGGATCACTGTTTCTCTTAAATTTAGTTCAGGACATACTCTTAATCCATACTTTTACGTTGTAGTCTTTGTCATATCCCTATGTCATACTCTTAGCATTAGCTCAGTAAACTGTTTTGTGAACTTAAAATCATTTTATGCTGGATTATTATTAGTTTTTCATAAAATCATAGAATCATAGAATCATAGAACGGTTTGTGTTGGAAGGAACCTTTAAAATTCACCTAGTCCAAGCCCCCCTGCAATGAGCAGGGACATCTTCAACTAGATCAGGTTGCTCAAAGCCATGTCCAGACTGACCTTGAATGTTTCCATGTTTTTAATAACTTAGATCCTATTTCTCCCTTCAATTCCTTTATCTTTAGGTTAAATGTAGTACAAACAATGTGAAAAAAAAAGGAATAAGGTCTCCATTATTGCTCACTTCAATTTTTCAACACAAAAATGGCATTAATCTTTCACAAGATGATAAATAATAGCCCAAGATTTTCAATAATTTTAGAGAAGTTGAAATAGGAACTGGAACATTTTCACACCATGCCAAAGCCATTGCATATATCTGAGGTATTCTAAGAATACTGAGAATTTATTAGGTTTTCTTGCCATGTTGCACATTCCCAAAATGTAAGTATCAGCAGCTGTCTGTTTCACTTTCCCGTAAAAATACTAAATTTGACTAGCTCATAATGTAGACCATTCAGTTTCCAGACTTTTTTAAGACATGATGCCTTGGAAGATATTGCGAAGCTACTCTGGGAATGGAGAACCTGGTCCTAATATCACAGACCAATTCAAAAACTCCATATACTTTTTAATAGCTCCCAATTAAGACAAACTTTGACCTGTGTCAATTCATAAGCTTTATAAACTTAAAAATTCTGCTGTACTAGTAACTTGTTTAATAGAGTTGTGGTAATTTCTTTCAGCAGTCTCATAACAGAATAGTTAATGATTTGCAGGTACAAATACTATCTGTTGCTACAATTTAGGATGATCAGTTATCTTCTTCCTCGTAGTACATACACATTGATGAAGTAGACTGCTGGTCTGGATGCCAACAGCTTCAGAATGAGAAAAGAACTGATTTTATTCATAAACCAATCTGTTCTTGTAGTAACAGGGAGAGCAAGAAACAAAGATAATAATCTAGGGTGCTAAGGTCAGTGAAAAATAAACCTCTGCATTTACAGAAAAAGATGTTATTTAAAAATATTAAAGGATATGTTTTGAGAGTAGTCAATTAACACAAATGGACACAAACTGTTTATTTGTTGTGTGTGTTGACCAGGAAGATGATCTGCTATCTAAAATGCAGGCTCCAGAGCCTATTCTGGGAAAGAAAGAAAACAACAAAAAAAATCTTCATACCTTATATTCTCTCACTCTCAACAATGTATCCTGATTTGTACTTAGTTTTCCATCTGATTATGTCATTTCTTGACTGTAAGAATATCTATGACTCTGTTTCAGCCCAGGCATTCTTGAGTTGCTACTTCTGACAGCTGTATTTCCAAAAGATGTGAACGATTCTCATGTTTTGATTAATTTAAGTGTGCTCGTGTAGTGGATTGTCCATGGCTAGCAGTCAAGCACTGACACAGCCACTCACTCTCTTACTCTCTGGCCCTCACCCTGCCCGCCAGAACAGGGGAGAAAATACAAAGAGCAAGAGCAAGAGAACTCATGGGTCAAATAAAGACAAGGAATCCATTCTCCAGTTAATTTCATGGGGAAAAAATGGTGTCCTGATTTCAGCTGTTT
>VZTL01033866.1:0-25667 GCA_013400535.1 Scopus umbretta | reverse complement strand
AAAAATTATATTTTTAAATGGTCATTCATTTAAAGATCATTCAAAGGTACAGTGAATGACTGAGTAGGTCAGTCTTCTCTATTCTGGAAAAAAGACCACCGAAGGAAAATATGAAGAGTTTACGGAATCATAAGGGGCATAGGGATCAGCTGCTCACTACGTTCTCCAGTGCAAAACCAGGAAGTCATCAAGTGAAAACTGTGATTGCTGATCCAAACAAATGTGAGAGCATTGTTCTTCATGCAATGTGGGCAGTAGTGGATGTTGTACACAGATGGGTTTGAGGGGACACTAGACAAGTTAATGGAAGAAAAATCCATTACAGGTTACTAAATACATAGAAACTACATCCAATTCAGGAGATCTCTCAGCTGGTGATAGTATAAAACTGGGAGTCCTCAGGGTATACTCATATTTGCTTGCTCTGTTCTTGTTTTTCCCTAGGCATCTGCTTATGACCATTGTTCTCACTGGATTTTCTCTTACAAACAGACTTCAGTTCATGCCTAATACCAGCTACCCAGCCAGAATAAAGTATGATGAAATTTAAAAATCAGCAAAAAATTACAGAGATATTAAAGAGGAAGAGAGTCAAAGGGTCAAAAGCAGAAAAAAAGTAGCATGTGTGGGTGGGGCAGAGGCAACCCAGAACAACTCCAAGAAGTGCATGCCAACAGCATCACTACTCCTTCAAGGCATCCAGCTCAAGGCACCCAAGGAGATAATTGGTATTTCTCAGTGGTGCTCTCCCCAAATGGAAGGGACAGACCAAGGGAACACAGGCTCATCCTGCACACACCAGATCCCATCAAGTTTCCTTCCCTAGAAGCTGTGAACAGCCAGCATAGACTGAGCCAGGAGGAGGTTGACAATAAGGTCTTGTGACTCTGTGGGACCTCAGGTGAGGAGGGTGTAAATGAGAAGTTGAGGGACTCAACTTGAGCCTCAAGGACTGAAGGACCCAGAAGAACTACAGGGTTGTGCACTCAACCTACATGTATGGCAGAGCCCCTCTCTCACTGCAAGTCAGGGACTTTATGAACCACTTTGTGCAATGCTAATCAATATCCCTATGCCAACTCCACATTCTTCCTAATACAGCATAGTCCGTGTTCATTCTATGCTTTAGTATTTACCAACAGTTCTTTCAGCTGAAAAATCTAAGCACTGACTGGGGCCAATCCATGCTGGGGTACAGACTTTATGTACAGGCTGCCTGTTATCCATCCTGGTTTTGGTTCTCTTGGCACATTTTTCTCTTTCTCCACACCTTGCATGAGGCAGGGCTCACACCTTCTGAGAGGAGTGAAGGCTGTGCCATTGGCCATTGACATTAGCATGGCCAATGGTGTCTGTGTGCAAGGGAGGAAGAGGTTGTACTTGTAGCACAGTGCACACTGCTGATGTGCAGCAAAGGCAAGACCTGTCCTTCCAAATGGCCAAGACTTAAGCAGTGCAGAAACAGGCCAATCAGTTATTTGGTCAGGAGGCACTCTTTGTTGTGAACATCACCAGCAATATCAATGTAGCCTATAAATAAAAAGAAAAATGTATCAAACCTCGGGGTTTGAAACTCAACATTCAGACAAGGTAGATGGAATAATTGCATGGAAGATAATTGAGGTGAGTCCAAACAGTGCCTTCCAAATAGCCAGTGCTTTTATCTTTTACCTCAAATGCAAGTTCTTCCATATCAATACCATAGTTAAATGTGGTAAGGAAGAAAAATGCAGCAAGAAAAATGCAGCACTTATGCAAACTGTCTCAGAAAACTTGGACTTCTGGGTGTTTTTAGGGTGTAAGAATTATGAATCACTCTCAGAGGAATCCAGCTGCATGTAGAAAATATCAACAACTTGTTATGTGTGAATATTGAAAGCTTGTCTAAAGTTATTTTGGGTATGGTCTGTGCTATACAGATTTATGATCCACAAAGCCACATGGTATTAGGCCAGGCCCAGTTGTATTTTCCAAGTGCAGTGCAAACATTGGCAAACCTGTTTTCAGAATGAGAGCGCCATGTTGCACAACAGCTTATATCCAGCTATCTCCAAGGGCAAGGCTACACTGCTTGTCAGGGCCCTGAGTGCAACCTCTTTCCCCCCTGCCTTTGCCAGGGCCTGGCTGCCTGGTCTTAGGGACAGCTTTTGAGACAACTGTGTGGCCTTGAGCCAGAGAGCTGAAGGGAAGGAGAAGTGGGTTTCTACCCTTCTTTCCTCAGGAGCTGCTTTTAAGCTCAGACCCTCACCCTTGATTTCTGCCCAAGTGATTTTTGCAGCTGTGCCTAGCCTGACCATTGCCAGCTGGCTCAACTTCCCAGCTTGACATTGAATCTGCCTCCTCTGTATGGATGTTTCAGGTGATCTGGACCCTTGGGTGACCCTGGTTGCTGATAATGGGTCTCACTGCTCCTGGCACGGCCTGGAGAACCATCCTGTGGCCAACCATGACACCAGCTTCAGAGTTCCTATGGTCAGGCAGCCAATCTGCAAGGTTGGCCCCAGGTGATCTCAGAGACCATCCCAACAGGTGGCATCCCACAGCCTTGATCTTACCACCTGGTTTTCCCAGACAGGTTGTCCATGAGCTGCCTGGGAGGCAGCTGTGTCAGGGAGCATGCCATGAGCATGGTTTTGTGTCAAAGGTTGTATAGACATAGGCAAAGTGATTTACAAAGCTAAGTGGAGAGAGAGCTAAGTCTATTCAAATATCAGATACCATAATTCATCCTGATTAGCCTGGGATGATTCAACAGCTGTAACCATTTAGGCTACAATTCAGAAAGGCAAATACTTTAATCTAATGCTAGCAGGGGATTGCCAAGGAAAGGGAGGAACTGAAAAGAAAATATATCAAAATTTCAAACTTCATCCTGGAAACAGAATTCCAAAACTTCATTAAAATGCTTATGCTGCATGTACCAAAATATAACTCAGTTATACCAAAAAAATTTGCTTCCAATTTGTTCAGAAGGATCGAGAGCACCCAAGACAGATGCAATGTAGACAAAACTTAGGTCCAGGAAAAGTGATAAAGCAAGCTATTATCCAGCAGTGCCTTATCACAAAGACATCTAAAATTTAGTGGGCACCTGTATTATGCCTTGTCATGGTCTTAAAGCTCCCTAGGTACCTGCACAGCCACAGTAGGGCCTCAGCTGTGAGGAACATTCTCACTTATGCTCTACCATGATCCAGAGATAAGGATGTCCATCTCCAGGTGCAGTTCATTACAGCCTGCTTCCAACACATGTAGAGCGCTGAGGTCAGCACATAGCACAATATGGCCACCTACTCTCAAAAACTTGGCCACTACTGACAGCAGCCTTTCCTCTAGAGGCCCTGGCAAAGGACAGAAAAGAGCACAAGATTAATGTGGTCTGGAGTAGTCTGACTCTGCAGGTGAGGTGGAAGACATGGACATGATTTTTACCAGAAAGGGGCAAGACAGGTCAGCCCCCCGCTCCTGTGTGAGCTTTCTGTTAAAAGGACCAGAAGAAGCTGCATCTCCTCCAACAAGTCACATTGCTGGTAGGACATGGAGCCTCATCTCCGCTGACTGACCAGTTTCCAAGAACGTTTCTGCCGCTGCGGTTCCTCACACCCCATGACAGTTCGGCATTATGCAGAACTGCCCCTCCAGTGGAAGGAAGGAAAGGAGACCTGGGGTCTATAAAGACTGAACCTGGGCATGTAGCATGCTGTGATTGTACTGTTACTTTCCTCCAGTGTGCGCAGACTTTGAAATAACATTAATTTTTCACCATCTAACTGTCAGTGTAATGCAGCTGAGTCACTGAAATTATATTAGGGTTGACTTAAGCCTTCCATGTGTAGTGCCTTTTTGAACTACTTACTAATCACTATCAAAATAAAGTGGTCAGGTAGCGTCTTTCTTCTCCTTCAGTTCACAAGATTAATTAGTTGTCTTCAATAATGACCAAAAGGAGAGGCTCATGTAGCTCTGGGTTCTGACTGGGATGCACTGATAAGGTCAGGGTATGAGAAGAAGTGGTTAGGTCCTCTTTCACCCAATTTGTTCTTATAAATTGTTTACTGTTGTTAAAGTAAACAGGTTTTAAGATAAGCTCTCTTCTAAAACCCTTTCTGTCAATGGCAAAGTGAGTAGTCTTTGGATGCAGCTGTTTTTTTAAGGCAATTTGATACAAGCTACTTTTCCTGCAACATACTGGTGGCAGAGCAAAAGCTGACCACCCTCTTGCACACAGTCAAAAAGAGTAGTAGGGCTCAGCCTCGTAGGTGTTCACAGTTGGCATTAATTGCTTTGTGCAAATGCAGTGGCCATCCTCATGCTATATCCTGGCTACCCTACACAATCATTTAAATTTTTTTTTTTTAATCAAGTAATTTCCAATACGTACTGCAATATCAATGTATTGACATCAATGTATATGCTAAAGATCTGTGTTTTGTGTTATATGAACAGTATAGTCATATAGCTGAAGGCTCTGGAGGTCTTCCCACCAGGAACAATTTCCCAAGTCTGCAGCTTCTGAAACTAAGCAGATGCATACTGCAGTGTTAAAGTAGTACATGTTAAAGAGAGATGGGCACTTTAAACTTGAAATTAGCTAGAAAAAATGAATTGCTGAAGACTAGGTAAAAATGCTTAGATTATTTTTTTTCTGTTTAAGAAGCTACGGGAAAATTCAGCAGAAGCAGCTTGTGGTACACCTGTGACTGTACTGGTATGCCTGGGAGAAGAAGCAGGTAAGAGTTCCACAATGGTGATGCATGTAGATTACATTTTATATCCTCTTATGAAAAGTGGTTTCCTTTATAAATTGTGTTCTTAAAAACTAAGCATAATCTGATATATGGAGGGAGAGAAAATAAGGTGTGACACCAATAGAACCTGATTTTTAAACGAACTCCAAACTTGTACTGTTTCAATATCTGTAGGGAGATTTAAATAAAGGTGCATCTTAATTACGTGAGGTTATTACAGATCTAATACTACCCAGACAAAATACAACTGATAGTTGTACTTTGAGGGTATATTCAAGAAAAGTTATTCAAGTAGTGCTGACCCAAGTTAGTGATGTATGGCACCGCACAAACTCAGAGAGACCGTTCTGGACCTGAGCTGGCTCAAACTGAGCTAGGTTTGATGTCTCTGCACGAGTTTCATAATTAATGCACAACCTGAAAATCCACTTTTGGATCATCAGAAGCTGACTGTATCTATCATATAAGCGGGGGAGGGGGTGGGAGTGTGTCCAAATTCTGACCAATCTAGCAACAACAGACAAACTTCAGGTGATCAGAGAATAGCTGAGGTTGGAAGTAACTTCTCACAACTGCCTAGTCCACTCCCCCCCTGCTCAGAGCAGGGTCAGACAGAGCAGATTGTCCAGGACCTTCCCTAGTCAGATTTTTAAGTATCCAGGGATGGATATTTCCACAGTCTTTCTGGGCAATTTGTTCCAATGTTTGATCATCCTTACCATAAAAAAAGTTCTTTTCCTATGTTTAAATGGAGTTTCCTGCAGTTCAGTTTGTACCCATTGCCTCTTGTCCTTTCACTGGGCACTAATGGGAAACATCTGGCTTCCATAACACACTACCTGGTTCCCCTACTCTATCCTCCTCGTCAAAAAAAAGTTTTTTCCTAACATCCTCCCAAACTACACTTTGTGTCCACTGATCCTTCTTACATACTTTGCCACAAAAGTTTGTCTCTGTTGTCTTTGTAACTCTGCTTCTACTGCTATTAGATCACTCTTTAGGCTTCTCTTTGCCAGGAAGAAATAAGCCCAGCTCCCTCAGCTTCCCCTCAGAGGTGGTGTATTCTAGGCTCCCAACCAGCTTGGTAGCCCCTCTAGTCTCTCCTCAGTTTCTCCTTCTTGAACTGGAGCCAAAACTAGACTCTGTATCCCAGGTGTGGCCTCCCAAGCACCAAATAATGTGTAGTTATAATTTCCCTTGATTAACTAGTCATGCTTCTCTTAATGTAATCCAATATGCAGTCTTCCTTATTCACTCATTTGTTCTTCAGTCAAATCCTGTCCTTGCTCTAAAACATAAATATCTAACCATTGTTTGAAATGAATCAGTAAGTGTAATGACATAGTTAATCTATGTTCCTCTTGAAAGGTATACCCCAAAGTCCACTGTTTCATTTTCCAGTGGCAAATCTTGTTGACCACGATAAATTAGCATCACAGAAAATAATAAAATAGTTTAATCAAACTGAGCAAAGCTGAGCCAACCTAGTACACAGCACACCCTCAGAGTTTGCACTGACTTATTCAGCTGGTCTATGTGATCAGTCAGAGCAGACTTCTGCTGTAAGAATGGAGCCCATCTGAAAATCAAAGATCAGTCTTTCTTAGTCAAGGAGGTCAGGCAGTAGCACAAATTCCAGAATTGGTGTGTGGTATATGCAGAACCTGTTTATTTCCAGAAAAGTACTTCAAAGCCAGAGCATGACTTTTAGAAGTATTGACATGCACCTCCACCCATCCCTTCAAAAACTCTCACTCAAAACCCAAACCTTCCACCCTGGCGTAGATGAGAGATCTTGGCTGAAGGCCCAGCAGTCCTTGCAGTGTGCCTAAACCAGGCTTGGGTGGACCCTGAAATGAAATACCGTCTCTCTCTTTTCATTGTAAAGGCAATGGTTTAAAGATAAGCAGTGAAAGAGAAAGAAAATGGAGAGAATTGTATTCAAGCTGACTCTTAGGAACTTCAAAAAAGGGTAGGTGTTGGGGAATGAAAAAATGAATGTTACAATTTTAGAACAATGAAGAAGCAGTAAATTAAGAAAATTACTTTATATTTAAACACTAAGCACCCTCTGCAAGGCATTTAATAGCTTCCAATCCCAGCAGCTTCGGTGGGAGAGGCTGTACTTTGTCAGCTGCTCCCCCCTTCTTTAGCAAAACCGTGAGCCATCTGAAACACTTAGCTCATGCTAAATGATCATATGCCAAGTATTGTAATGATGACTGATCTTGCTGCCTGAGTGGAATTACACCATGAGCAAGAGTGGAAATAAGTAGATGTTTAAAAGTACTTGTGGTCTTAAGGACATGGTTGTGCAAGTCCCTGACTTCTTGAGCTATGGCACTGCCACCATGGCCATCAAACCAGGAGCTTCAGAAGCATCTTCAATACTAGAGTGTGACCCAAGGGACACAAAGAAAGTGTGCTCCCAATGAAGTGGCACAGACAAGGCCCTGGAGCTTGTAACTATCAGAGGGTTACAGCTGGGGACCAGCAAGAACAGGATTGCTTCACAAAGGAGGACAAGTCAGCAGCCAAGGGTGACCCCAGCACAGGCCGTGCCCTTACCAACAAGGCACCATCCCACAGGGGCTGAGCACAGCAGACAGAGACAGGGGCTGTAGCAGGAACCATCAAAAGCCCCCAACACAAGTGATAAACCAGGGCCAGGTTCCACACAGGGGTTCCAGTCAAGAGCAAAAGGAGATGAAGGTGGAGACAGGGCTGGAGATAAGCTGCAACATATGACCAAAGGGTCCATCCAGGATACAAGCTAACTACAGAGTAGGTCCAAGGTCCATTGGGGAGGCAGGGCTAGAGACAGGCACAGCTACAACATAGCTCATGACAGGACCACGTGTCTATTCCTGACCTTATAGAGAGCCCCTGGGCAGAGAAAGAATGGGTGAGTGTTCCAAGGAGGATGGTTGGGGCCATAAAGGCCTATCAGTGCCCTCAAGGCACTGACAGTTACCTAACATGGCCCTAATTCCAGCATGAGGCATTTCACTGTGTTGTTGAAAGATGTCACGTCAGAGAGCAAGAGCGAGCTGGAAGGACAGCAGCCCAAGCAGGAAGTTCAAGCCATCAACCTGGCTCTCCTTGTTCATAAGGACTAAGCACATGTGCCCAGAGAGGCCAAATCCCATTTGCGAGAAGTCATTAAACGTTGTACTGAGACCAGCTGATATTAGTAAGGCCTCACAATCCCTGTTGTCGACAGCTTATTCGCATAATTCATGGCTGCCTCCAATTATCTGTGGGAGATTTGCAAGCCGGACTTTCAGCCTGCAAAGGAGGTTCCACATGGGCAGGCGCTTAATGAACGGATTGGATTATAAACACTAGCTAATCTTTCCCACATGTACACCTGAAGAATATCACAAGTGACAGCTGTTTAAATTT
This sequence comes from Scopus umbretta, assembly GCA_013400535.1. Classification (NCBI taxonomy): domain Eukaryota; kingdom Metazoa; phylum Chordata; class Aves; order Pelecaniformes; family Scopidae; genus Scopus; species Scopus umbretta. The sequence goes on along the minus strand of VZTL01033866.1, from coordinate 17,514 downwards.
CCAAGGAAATTAATGATTCCTAAAGGGGCAAGGCTTATCAAGGCTTTGACTGGGCCTGATAACGGACAACCACCAAGGGGCAAATTGTTTATAATAGTCTATAAGTGCCTCATTCTATGGGTTCATCTTGGAAACTTTTATTGACAGGGTCCCTTTTATTAATGTTTGTGCTGGCAAAGGCTAGAACAGCTTTGTTCAATCTGCTGATGATATTAGGCTACTAAGGCCTCTAATGAGCATCTTGTATCTTCAGGTCACAGTCAGTTTAAAATGATTGGTACTGGGGCCAGGATACCATGTACTCAGCTGAACGCTGCAAGACGGCTACATTGTGCTTGCCCCATACAGAGCTCATATCCTTGCGGGGCCCATCTGTGAGACTGCTAAAACATTAACTCATGTGGGGTGGGTCATTTGCTGCATTCACTGTCTTGAGACTCAGGGGTTGGAGGGGGGGGTGGTGGGAAGAGGGCAGTCCAGGTTTACTGTGAGACTATAACCAACCTTTTCTAACAGACCACATATGGAAAAAGAAAGCCCCTTCCTCTGTCCCCTTTTGCAGAAAGCCTATACCTTTACATTAGGACGTGAAGCCTCCATCAGTCGCGCTGGCATTCTTTCTTCCCCATGGAGCACGTGGCAGGACACATTCTCATTTCCAAGGGGACTTTTCAGAGCCTGGTTCTATTTCAAAGACAGCATCATGAAAAAAGAGCATCCATGCTGGCCTGTGAAAACAGCAACATGGAAAGATCTTTGTTAAACTCAAGGGTCAAGAAACAGGAATTAGCTACAGCAAGTCATTCTCCTCAAGCTACAAGTAATGCAACTCCTGTGCAGAACTAGGTAGCTATGGGATTATTTTGAAGTTCAAATTTCTCTTCCTAGTCAATGAGTGTTTCACAAAGGAGCGTGGAATTAATTAAATTCAAGACTACAGACAAAACAAGTGGCTCACAAATGGTTTATAAATGTTTTCTGGCATAAGAATAACTCTGTGATCCATCACTGAGTTCACTGTTGAAGTGTCTGGCCACAGCAAGGGACCTGTTCTTCCTGCCACAGTGGTGTAAACCAGAATTGATTCAGTTGAAAGAAATGGATGAAGGTGATGGTTAAAGTCAGGCTAAAACCAGTGGAATTGGGAGGAGTCTGACTTGTGTTTTATCTAAACCCATGCTAATATTACTGTCTGACCCATTGCACTCAATTAAGCCAATTTTGGATGTATGTCATATATTCTGCAAATCAGCTCTTTCCCAGTTTATGTTCAGATAATTACATTTACTTTGCTTGGTGAAGGTCTGGCCCAGTATTTGTGACTTTAATTTCTCTGTCATTCGTCATCAAAATTAGTCGAGGGCTTCACTTAAAGAATATTGGCGCCTCCAATGACTGGATAAATCATTTCTGTATGGGTTATTTCTTGTGCTCTCTCTGACTAGCACGGCATTTTTCCTGGGAATAAATATGAGAGTGAAGTAAATCACTGGCCTTATCATTGGATTAATAAATAATGGATATTTTAAAATACAACTTTCGGGCAAAAGTTGATCTACGTCCTTCCAGTGCACACGCATACACACGAACATACATAATTTCCTCAGTTTTATTTTAGATCTTGCATGATTCGTCTTTTTCTTCAGAAACTGAATATCTGCCACAGAGAATGTTCTATTATAACCATAACAAGATGATACTGTGTTAGGAAAGGAACTCAATTTGTAGGACATTTAGAATCTTTATTAGTTATGATTTAAGCCTGTTTGATTTCATGAGGCGAAGAAACCAAGAACAGCTAGCTTAAGCAGAAGATGTTGCTAGCAGGTAATAGGACTGCCTTGGCCAAACTGACTGTTTACTAACTTTCTGCTGGATTTCTAACAAAATAAAATTCTTGAACAGCATAGGCAAGGATACAGCTGCTCACTTGTCTGGTTTGTTTGAAGTTTTATATTTTGTTAAGGGTATTTCTGCTGCAGTACATGGGTCCCTCAGTGGCTAATACAGCACTTTTTAATCTACTTTTAATGCCTCTTTCCTTAAGTAACAAAGCAAGCATAAAGAACACATACAAAATGAATGTATGTGTGATGCCAGTTGGTTTAAGGCAAACAAGGGAAGTGCTGAAGCCTTGTAGTAGGCCTTTTCCTGAGCTGCACCGTGATTTCCTCCCATGTTTCTTTCTTCTAATGTTTGTCTTGAATGAAGACCTTGACCCCTCCACTGACCCAGGGAGGCCACATCCTCAGAAGCTGGAGAGAACAGGCTGCCCCGTGGGAAAGGTATGGCAGATACTCCTTGGCACAGCAGGCAAGAGAGGAAGACATGGGGAAAGCAGGGAAAGGGAGAATGACTTTCCTTCTCACCATGGCTCTGCAACCTGCCACCGTTATCAACGGTATACCAGACCTATCTTAATGCAACTAGTTTTATAATACACCTACACGCTGTGCCAGGAATTTCCTTCTGCTTTCAAGGACCACTGTTCAAATGCCTATGCCTATGCCTGATTCTCAAGGTCGGATAGCTCTATCTGGTGAAAGTCTTTCTATGACAGTCCCCCCCAAAAAAAGCAGTGACTGCTTCTTATGGATCCCATAGAGGGTATAGATCTGGGGAAAAAAGACTCAACAAAACCCTTACAGGACTAAAAATTTGCTCAAATGGGCTGAGGGAGAACTTACAAGACTGTGTGCAACAGTGCCATCTGATGGGCTTACTCAAAAGGGTAAACAAGGTGACGAAGTAATCTGCAGGCCTGGCAAGCTACCTTCAGTCCTAAGCAAAATGATGTGACCAACACTGGATTTCATTAAAGAAGGTGCTGTCCAATGAATTCTTATTTACACAGCCTTTTCCCATGAACCTATGTCAAACTACTTTTTAAAATAAGGTTATGGGTTTTTTTGATAAAGGTAATAGGGTTAAAATAATTTCCATGGTGGGATATTTGATTTAGTTCTGTGGAATGTTTTGATTGAGACACTACAGCAAATGAAACAATCAGGTCAAGTTAAATGCACTAATTACTGGGTAATAGCCCCTCAAGTGAAATTTTAAAGCAGGAAGCAATGCAGGGGAGATGAGGGTCCAGAGGTCTCTCAGGAAAAGCTGGTGTGCCACAGGGGCAGACTACATAGCTACGTCGGATGACATAAAAGGAAATATTCTATAATTGATTAGCACTTACACGTTAATATCTCTTTGACATTGTGAACAACTGTGGGTTTCATCTTTGCAGAGTACTTTGCCCTTAAATAGTTGCTAGAAATTTGTAGGACAAGTTAGCATAGGGGCCTTTTAAAATCTAATTAATTATTCTTCAAGACCGCAGTCAAGGCACTTTGTTTTGAAGAATGAGGTGTGTTCATTACCTGTTAAAATAAATGTAGAAATGAGGCTTCTGAGTTTCAGTCATGCCTTCTAAGTGCTTGCTGTGGCTACTTATTACTAGACTGCCTTCCCCTAAGCCTCTTCTTCCTATAGTGCATGAAGTTATTATTATTATTATTGTATTATTATTATGTCCTTAATTTTGAAAAGGTCACTCTTCTTAGATCAATCCCAAATGTAAAGGTGACCTTTGAATTGATTTACATCTTCATTACTGTATTACAGCATAGCTAAAACAAACAAATTTCCCCAGGTCTGAATTCCTGTGAACATGCAGAAGTGGACAGCAAAATTCATTTCATTTTCTGCAGTGAAATAGCAAGAGCCATCCCTGGCCACAGAAATCAGTTCATGGCCCTGTAATGTAAACAGCTTTTATCAATGAGCCAGGAGAAAACCTTAAATCATTATTTATACAATCTCTAATAACACAAATACTGGAAATATGTATAAATATTGGAAAGAAAAGACTCTTGAAACAGACCTGGACCATTTGGTAAGTAGGGTTCAGATGAGTTCAGCATAGGTAAATGAAAAACTTGGGGAAAACATAGTACATCTTTTTAGGACTCTCTTTATCTTCAACAAGGCATCTATTCCTTGTGATAGGTAACTGGTTGAATATTAACTGGTTTCCTTTGTGTTTCTTTTCCACTTCCTTCCTAACTCTTAACTTTTACAAACAAAAATCTCAACTTTTTTTTTTTTTTTCCTTCGCAAATTGATTAGTCTCAGCAAGCAAAGGCAATGCTGGACCATTGTCATGCAAAAATAATTTTTTCCAGAGACAAAAAATAATGAAAAATTTTGCTTTAACTCTTGATTTTCTTTGGAGTTCTAACTCCTGTCTAGGAATTGTTCATGGAGGAAAGCCCTGCTCAAACGTCTGTCTTAGAAGGGGATTAGGTGGTTGAGATGGGAAAGGCCAGAGTAGAAGAAAGGATTGTGTTGAACCAGAAATGGATTGTTTCATTTATGGCTGTTTGGAGGGAGAGAAGAAAATGAGGAATGATGGCAGGGGCAGTGGGAGTGGGATTGGTGAGATGTAGGCATCTCGCACATAAAGAAAGCTTTACAACTTGTTTTGGAAAACTGAAATTAAATATGCAGACACTATGGCTGAGACATCTTATTGTACTTGACGTTTCCTGGATCTATCTACATCAGTCCTTGATATTAACAGAAGAACAACCAGTTCTGTGCCAAAAGCTGCTAATAACTTTATTTCATAGGAAAGCTCATTTTGTAGCATTACCTGGAGATAGTACTTCTAGAGTATTTAGATTCTATAATTTAAACATTGGCCTTTATTAAATCTGGGAGCTATTTTTCAGTAAAGGCATAATTGAAAAACTCAGGTAACCAGGCTTTACTTTTGTGTGTGCATTATGTGTGCAATTTAGTTGTGCAACTAAAAAGGACCAAATCCAGATCAGCTGGCATAGCAGAGAGTGTGTCTAAGAAACACCAGAGCCACATTGTTGTAGCAGGACACAGAGGTATAATGCACGGTTATCTGTTTTTAGCTTCATGATCTGAGGAAAGGTAGGAAGCAAATACGCAGCCCCGTATCTGTGCTTTTATCTGTTTTTGTTATTGATCCCAAAATCCTCTGGGAGTCATTCTACAATGAGTGACTGATGTTTAAATTGATGTTTACCAGTTAATCTTCTGTCTGATATCTCCTTTGTCACTAAGTCTAGGCCTGGTTATAGGCTGCAAGGCAAGATGGAAATGTGAGCTCCAGCCAGTAACATTGTCAGAATGGCTCTAAACCTGCTAAATCAATAAAATCAGAAGCGAAGGCTCATAAATCTCTGTGTGTGTGCGTGTATAGCTGCCATGATCCAGCTCCTTCTGGGAGCCTGCATGTGGCCTCCAAATAGAGTTCCTGGCAGTTCATCTTTCTGGTCTAGAGGTACATCTGTGATAAAGCAGATTTAACGGGGAAGACCTCGCAGTGGAATAACATAAGCTGTATGTTTTCTTTCTCCCCTCTCACCAAAAAGCTAATGCTCAGTTTTTCTCCTGTCCAAGTCAGATTAGCTTCCCATAACAGCACTCACCCATGACAGTCTCCAGTATTTTATTTCATGACAAATTGAGCTCCGTGAACTAGAACACTTGTTTTTGGAGCTGACTGCAATGGATGCTGAAGAGCCTTGAGCATTTGCACTTGGAAAGGGGCAAAGCTGTGTATTTATATACTAGCTTTCTGCCTGTGTGTCTGAGTGTATATGTGATCTAATGCCAAACAAGAACATTCAGCTATGATTTGCAACACTAATGTAATGTGCAGTGCATATGGAAAGGAACAGTTTCATGTATGGAGCATGAGACAGTGATATTTGTAATCCTTTGGTTTTGTTAGCCAAGAGGAGGACAAATCTTGTGATTTTTTTGTTTGTGAAGAATCAATATTTTTAGCATTTACTCAGCAGAAATATTATACCTTGTACTTTATTAACACTGATTTTTTAAAAAGCTATTGAGTTCACTGGTTTAAAGAGAAAGCATTAGCATATTCTTTTTTTAAGTTGCATCCTTTTTATAGCTTTTCTAGTCATAAATGCAATACTGCATTTTGCTGCATACTTAGCATAAGTTCTACAGTTTCATGGGAGCATTCAAAACATGAAGAATTCTTATGAAATAGAGGCAGGAGTGAAAAAAAAATTAACAAGGTTTCAAATGCATCAGAAGCAAGAAGCATGGCAAAGAGTCTGTAGAGTCAACAGATTCAGCTGTAAAAGAAGATTTCCAGAAAGATAAGGCCATTAAAGAAAAACTAAATTAAATCTTTACTTAGTAAGGGAGGTTTCCACCACAGCCTTTCTTTACAGAGGGCTGAGTCTGATGGTCTGTTTCAACTTGCAGTGTCAGAAGAGATTTTTCAATAAAATTTATAAAATGAGAAGTTGGAAATCAGAAGGACCAGATGGTGTTCACCCGGGCTTTCTGAAGGAACGCACATACCAATGTGAAAATGTTATGTGTAATCTGTCACTTAAAATCAACCTCATTCCTAGAGAAACAGAAAGCAACAAATGTGACACCATTTTTAAGCCGTCAGGGAAGATTTGGGAAACTATAGATCAGTAAGTCTCACTTCCGTATAGGGGAAACTATGGAAACTATAATAAATTCTAGAATTAGTAGCCATATGGAAATATTTGATTTAGTAAGGAAGAGTCAAAACCGCTTTTCTGGATGGAAGTCACAGCTCAGATATTAAATATTTCTTCAAAGTAATTAGTGAGCATGCAGACAGCTTTCCAGAAGTGTCTACTCTGTGTTTCAGGCACAAGGCATAGAGGGGAAAACAAAAATTTCATTGAATCACTGTATTGAGTCCATGTTGAGCGCTGCGTGCAGGTCTAACCCTTGAATATGAAAGTGTATAGTAGTCTTGAAAAATATACAGAGAAGGAAATCATGTTAGCACAGCAAAACTGTGAAGAAAGGACAGCTATCTTCTGGCACTGCAACATCGCTGAGAGTGAAACCGATTCATTTTATTGAAAAAGCAATTTCAGATTACTGATGTCAGGAGAAGAAGAATCTTCTTACACAAATGTCATTGAACATACATGCAAACTTTAGAGACAAATAAATTCCCATCTGTTTCAGTCTTTCATTGGGTTTGTACTTAAAGCAGAGACATCAGAATAAAAAATGTCCCCAGGATCTCTTGACCTGGGAGCAGGGGATGACTTTCCTCAGCATAGCAAAAGGGCTACTGTTAAATGGAGCTTGAAGACAGTTACTGGATACCTTTTGTGTAAAGAAAGGAAAACAACTTCTCTCCAAGTGGAGAGGAAATAAGTCCAAGGTAAGGCTCTGAAGTTTGGAAGAGTTAAAACTCCAGTGAGAATGGAGTGGTTTAACCAGAAGTTTTATTCTGCATCACACTTGGCACTTGTTTCTAATATTTACCTTCCCCATCCTTCAGGTTTATCTTCTGCAAAACCTGGTTCTTGCAGGCACAAGGAACCACATATGAAGATTTTGGGGGAGATATTAAGCCAGGGAACAAGGAATGGGAGTGGGTGGATCCTTATTAGCACAAAGGAATTGATCCCATGTGTGAAAGAAAAAAAGTCATCTGCAGTGTAGGCAATATCTGGGCAAGCCCAAAATTCCTAGGCCTGTTTCCCCAGTATTGGAAGATCATGACACTCACAGACATATTTTCTAAGATGCTAAAATCCTGTGATCAATTTTCCTGGAGCTCGAAAGCATCCATAGCTGCCGGAGGAATGGAATTATAGCACCAGTGTTACTAAAGGGAATTACATTTTTGGCAATACCGGGTGTGCTTGCTCTTTCTTTCCATCTTCGTTTAGATTTACGTACATCAGTGAGGATCTGTCTGTATTGTCTAGGGGCTTTTGTTTTTAAAATGTTATTTTAACAGGTATTTACAAATAATATTGTAATGAGCAATTTTAGAACCTCAGACCGTCCTCCCCTTCCAGCATTTTCTCTGACCTCTTTTACAAATGGGTCTTTTAACCTATCCCAAGGTTAGTGCCTACGAAAATTACTTTTTAAAACAAACTTGCTTATGGCCGACATCTCAAAACCATAGATATGTCTATGTCTAAGAAGAACATCATACACATATAAGCACACAAGCACTCATTAGACACAGGTCATATTACAAGAAGAAGGTATTTCTTCTTTCCCCACTCTTGTGTACCAGAAAACATGTCCTTATATATGCTCCACTTCCCCTGACATCTACAGTAATTATGCACACAAGAGGCGAGTGTCCCGGTAATATTTCTAAATCTTTCACTTCACAGAAGGAGTGTTTTCTTAGCAAAAGGCAAAGCAAGTAGCCTCACGTCTTGATTAAAACCCTCTGACTTTTGGAATCTTCTGCTAAATTATATTTGCCATACAGGAAGGGTGTAGGAGGGAGGAAAAGAATTGAAAAACTCCATTCTTATGTCAATTATCAAGTGTTTTAAATTTAGAGATTTTCCCATCAACTAGAAACTAAATCCACTTTTTTGTTGCCAGGGAAAATGGGTGAAGATGCCATTTCTAAAGTGTGTAAAGACTTTGTGGTTCATTTCACAATAATATTTGTTGAACTTCTGTGGCACACTTTCAGAGGAAGCAAGACAGGGCTATGTTAGTCATGATTTGCTAAATAGTACGTCCTAATCCTTCCTAGTTTTTGTTTATTCATGCCTTGCTGTGGGATTTACAGTGTTAGCTCATGGAAAGAAAAAGAAAATCCTAGCAGATAGAGGAATGCAGCCTTCCAGTCCACTGCTTGGAGGCAGGTTTGGATATTTCTGTCAGGAGGACTTGCTTCACTTCTGACAGAAACCCAAATGCCCAGGGAATGGATAAAAGGAGCAAAAATAGGTGGTCTGATTCTCAGGTGCAGGCATGTGAGACCCAGGAGACCAAGCTCCGCATGCGAGATGACTTTGAAATCAGAGGTACAGCCTGGTGAGGCAATGTGGGGTGAGCTGCACCTTTCTTCCAAGAGCTCATTGTACCCCTGCCTGCTGCCTCTGACAGCCCAAGCTGTGGTCAGGTAGAGACCATCTAGCTTCAGGTACCCCAGGGCACCTCCAAGCAATGTCATGATGAGGAGGAGGTTGCAAGCTGTGCTAGAAGTGTTCCCACAAGCTCTACCTCCTGCCTCAGGTTGTTTCAAAGGTTTCATTCATTCTCTATCTCACCAGGCTGAGCTGACTGCTGAAGGATCTCCTCTTATTTTTTCTCACCTGCACTGAAGCAGGATCTGTTTATTGTGAGAGGCCCTTTTGTCACAGGAGGATGTCTCTTCTTTGTTTTGTTTCCTCTTGACACTCACTGGCCATAACCTTGGTGGAGTTGGAGGAGGGAGCTGCAGCACTGCTGTGGGTGGTGAAGCCCGATCCCACCGGTGGGGAGCAGGCGTCGAGGGGTGGCGAACAAGGGAGCAAGTGTGTTGAAATCCTGCTTGTGCTTTTCCGGTCCAGGTGATCCTGTCAGTGACAGATCTGGTCTGAACCTTTGCTACTGCTGAGGAGAGCAAGGGCAGAGGGAGAGGAAAACAAAAGCCTGTGGTGCATAATGAAGTCCTTATGTGCTGAATACTTGTATTCGATATGCCATCGATGGAGATGCTGACAGCCACAATCTGTGCCGTGCAAGAAAAGGTTTTGAAGAGAAAATACGCTGCCTTTGCAAATGCTAGCACAGTAGACGGCGTGGGCCTGCAGAGCATTGGGTCTGTTCAGCAACGACTCCCATTAGAGAACTAAGGAAGAAATAGTTTGAATGTTTTTTTTACTTCAGTGCATAGCTCAGTTATTAAGTGTGCGGAACAAGGACCACAGCATCCAACAAGGCTGGATTTCTCTTCCTCAGCCTGTCATGGTCTTGGGGCATGAATTTATGCAAGTCTTCTCTGTTCTGGGCACTTCAGTTTCTTCATCTCAAGTCTTTGCAGCTCTATCAAATATTGTTATTAACTAAAGTCACTTGATGCCTTTTTAGCCTTGGTCAGTCTGTCAGTCCTCAGAAAAAGTCACAGATCTTACAAATCTCTTCTTTCCAGTGGAAATGCATTTTCCTATACCACTTACTGTGCAAATGATGTGGTGAGACTCCATAAACAGCTCAAATGTGTGTTTTGTGGCTGATACACGTGAGAGAAAAGACTCCAACTGCCTCTTCCTGAGCTGCTTTGCAGTGACTGGGATAGCAGGACTCAAAACCATTTAGAATTAATTAGTTTAGACCTGACTGCACCTTGTAAATTTTGTTATGACCCATTAATTTGGGAGCATGTATTCTTGATTATAACACAGGATTTTAACACGCCTTTTGAGTTGCAGTAGAAACTTCTTTTGGCTCGACTGCTCCAGTACATTTTGTATCCAGTTCACACATCTTCTATCAGTGGTCATTGCTAAGGTTATCTCAGTTCACTATTTCCCTTCACTTATAATATTGGACTCAGATTTGCAGGACCGAACTTGTGAGCACAGGCTACACAATCTCTCTCTAGTTGGCATCACGTGAAGTAGCTATTCTGCCACTGGAAACAGCAATACAAGTATTTCCACCCTGAACCGGACAAGCAGAAATTAATCCCTCAGACCCCAAAGCCACATTTAGCATTCATACTGTATAAAGAGTGGTCCGTCATAGCCGTATGATTTTATCCCTCTTATTCACCATACTCCCACAAGCTGACAATCACCCACATTTCCCACACTGTGCTAAGGGGTAGGGGGGACACCCACATCTAACTACTGTAGCTTTTCCTGCTCCAGGAATTTTCCTCAGGATTTGCATGGTGGGTTAGTCACGACACACACATCCAGCTAAGACATCCGCAGGTAGCTTGACTGTATCAGTGTGGATATATATATAACTACAGCTATATCTCTCTTGAAAGGAGCTGTGCCACTTTGTAAGCTGTGGCTCTGCACCCTTGCTATAGTTAGGTATATATTCCAAATGTAGTTCTTCCCTTTTGGCTTTTCCAATTTCTCAAAATAATTTATTGAAGTAATAGAAGTAAGAGAAAAAATTTAAAAATGGAGACCGCAAAGAACAGCCTCCTATCTATGGTGGCACTTTCATTGTGCATGGCTTTGTCAGTGATTCCTCAGATTCCACACTTCTGTCTAGGCTTTTNTCTCCCCACTTCTTTCTGGTTTTTTTTTTTTTTTTTTTTTATTAGTATGCCAATAAGGAACAAGCTTTTTTCAAATTAAATGAGATCCAGGATGAAAGACATAATTTTGTACATAGGAATGAGGAGCAGGATGGAATTATATTTTTATTAAAGCTAGATCTCATTTTAGGTTGTTTGAACCACTGTGACAATTTTTGCAACAGCACAAGAAAGAAATTGAAATTTATATTTGACACTTTCTTATTTAATGTATTTTTTTAATTCTGTATGCTGGTCTGAACATCACTTTCAATTCAGGAGATCAGAAATAAGCAACAGAAAACATTTGTTTTCAGCTCATTTCGGCAGTGTTGTTGCTTTTGAGTCACTACAACAGATTCTTTTATTACCCACATTATAGTCCTATAATGAAAGGGCTAAATGCAGAGTAAACGCTAAGTGCAGAACTCTCTAGATTATATCATAAAGTGTATGTAATAAAAAAAAAAAACCTCTCTTCTCAACACTGCAACTTCATATTATATTCTTCAAAACATTGTCTTGCACAAGTTATATGCCAAGTCATGCTCTCTTCAACTTCATTACTTCCACGACCCATACCCAGGGCAATCTCTAACATTGTGATCCTTAAGACCGTGATGCTGAAGTCTGTTGTGATTTCTACTGTGAAGCCACTGACGGCCTGACAAGCAAACCAGACAGTTCAGTTCTAGCTCAATGCTGTTTATTTCAACAGTTTTCCTTCCAATTTGCTCCTGTGTACAAAGCGAATTAGACACACTTATATAATAATATTGCATTTCTGGATGCAAGCAGCGGTTCTGGGGCTTTCAGCGTTAACATTGTCATGCTTCATTCAAGGTAGTAGAAAAATGTGCATAAAAATATTTGGGTAAGCATTCCCCATGTTTTGAGTCTTTTCTTACAACAAAACCTGGAATGTTTTTGGGTAGCTGAAACTTGCACAGAGCCACGCACAATTTTGGAAATGTCTGGATTAAATGATAGCGTGGCCTGCAGAGCTTAGGAAACTGCCTTCAATGCTGTTCCTCTCTATTCAAAATGCAGATGCTTTTAGCCATGTCTTTTGTTTTCAAAATTATCTCGCATGAATACCTTGCACCTTTGCTTCTAATTTATGTTCTTATGAGGAGTAAGGAGTGGATTTAGTTATATAAGAGCTATCTTGTACTTTCGTAGATACTATGTAAATTTTTATTATCTACTTTTTGCATAGTACAAAATGTGTCACTAAAAGTATAGCAGCAAAGTAAAATAATTTCTACATTAAAACAGTCTCCCAAATCATATCTCACTCTTCACAGGAATGTCATGGGGTAGCCAGTGCTACCTACCTTTGGTTCAGCTGGTGAGCTCCCACCTACTGATAGTCCATCCTGCTGGGAATGAATATCCACGGGCATTTGGAAATCTAGACTGACTCCAGAAGTATGAATACAAGGGGGAAAGTTATTATTTTGTTAACTAGATCAGACTATCAGATTCATGTCTACAATTGAGACAACACGTTGTTGCACAAACTTTTCATTTTGGAAAACAGGCAAATAGTCGCCAATCTGGAAAGAGAGACAGAAAGTGGCAACACAAATATGTTACTTGAAGCATTCTTACCATCCAGATGTTTCTGGTGATATCTGTCTTTGCTCAGCAGACACATGTCATTGCACAGTCCCATCACCTTATGCTGAGTAATTGAAAAAAACAACATATACTCAGCTCAGCAACACCCTGTTTACAGGATAAAAGCTTTAATTTCAGCACTTTCAACTTGGAGTGCTATTTGGAAACATTTAGCTCATAAAAAGTCTTACAGTTCATGCTTTGACCTCATCATGACCTGAACATTTTGTTAACAAAGTACCCTGTTAATGTTTTGACCAAAAGAACTAATGTACTTGAGGCTGGTTGTGTTGCCAAGTGGTGCTTGCTCCTAAAAAGGGAAAGCTTTAATTCTATTTTCAAAAGCAATGTCTTACTCCTAACTATATATGGAAATGTCATCAATCAGTCCAGGAAACAGTGTGCACTGCAGTGCATTATAATAGCTTGTGTTTCTGCATTCAGTGTAACAAATCTCACCATACCCTAGCTCGCAGCGGAAGTCTTGCTATGTCTATTTTCCCTCTGCTGGCTTGAGTAGATATGAATATAACTTGTTTTAATCACCAGCAGTGAAGTATAAATTAACAAGCTAATCAAAAGAGGGGATAATAAAACACATAGCCACTCCCAGCCATGTTTACAACAGAATTCTTTGACTAAGGTGGTTTTTCTTGTGGTTTTTTTTTTTTTAATTAAGATGTAAGCCACCTGAACCCTTCACCCTCCATGGGTGCAACCTTCTGCTGTTGGCTCTCTTTTAATGTAATAAATAATAATTTAGCTAAAAATGGATTCTAAACATTTTTATCAGTGCCCTATTAATACCTACCAAGGGGCTTCAGCAACCAAAAATCATCTCCTTACTTTAGCAGGATGTTATCTGAGCATTAGATCTACCAGGAATGCCAAAAGGTAGGTGTTATTGAAGTAGGCAGTGAGCTTAGACTGTTTGGTCTTCATCTTTATAAACCAAATCCCAAGAAATTCCTGACTGATATATTCAGCAGCGATGAAAGTAGCAATCACATGGAAATACTACGACAGTAAAGAAAGGCAATAATTAAGCAAGGTTGTATTAGACAAATCAGAACCAAACCCTGCTAAAAAACACAGTGCATTGGGAAGTACTGTGTGTGCAGTTATCATTTACTAGCCACTTAACTGTATATCATCTGTATCTTTTACCTTTTTGTTAAGTCTTGGTCAAGATTAAAAAGCAGTATATACTATGCATATTTTAAAACCGTCATATTTACTCCCTCTTGTTTGGTATGGAGCTTATCAAACATCTTTGGTTTTTTCGTTGACAGTCATCTAACTTACTACTGTCTCCTTATGGGAATAATAAGGACTTCTAGGTCCTTTTAGAAATTCATTTTAGGAACTCAAAACAGTCATAGTCGATTGGGTTAATATGCAAAAGGAAGTTCTACAAGCCCCTGGTAGAAGAGTTCTCATGGAGGAAAATATCAGTCAAGTAGGCAGGATGCAGAAAAAAAAGTGAAAAAGGATAATAAATGGGAGGTTTTGTGGCTGCTTAAAATATTGCCAGCTGAATGTAGGACAGCAGAGACTTTGTCAAAATTAGTGGTCAACATGATGTAAGTGTGTAGGATAAAATCTATTTTGTTGATGAGGAAAAGAAGACTATTGTAACTTATTTAGCAACAGGATATTGTTTCTGACACTTCGTCAGCATGTTCTTATTAATACAGAGGCTGACTGTTATTTGTGTCAAAATTGTCACATGGAGCCCTCACTTCCCAGCAGACTTCAGTTTCTTAGTAATCTGCAAAGTCATGCAGTCATTTGTATTTTGGGGTTCAAACTCTATTTGATGCCAGAGTAAAATTAGCAGATAAAGAGGACAGAAACCCTCCACAGAGCTCAAACTATTGAGTGTGGATTTCTAAATTTAGATTATTTTAGGTAAGAAGCCTGATAATCTATAAGGGACAGTTCACCTTATTAGAAAACAGGGTGCATAGTTAGAGGGACTTATCTGGAAAAGTCTTTGCCCACTTTTGCAGTACCCCATTCCTTGAAGAGATTATACTGTATGTTTCAGAAATTTCAGCTAATTAATATGCTTACATTAAATACAGAATATCCTGAGTTACAGTAGGTAGATATAAAGCTTTAGGAGAACAATTAAATGTGTTTTAGATTTAAGACAATCTCTGTTAACCAGGGTTTGGGGGAAATCTCCTTCAGGGAGCATATTTTCATGAACAGTCTAGGTGATGGAAAACAGAAAGTCCTTATTAAATCTGCAGACAATAGGAAGGGTGGAGCTTCAGACATGCCAAAGAGCTCAGAATGATCCTGAAAACTGAAGTTACATGAAAAAAACAGGATGGTATTTAATGAGGAAGAACACAAAGTACTACACTTAGCCAGGAGGAATCAGCTTCTCAGATGCAGGATGGGGAACAACTGGCTAGGTGGACAAGGACAGAAGATGATCCCAGAGTTATAAAGCACTGCTGAATGAATGTAAATCAGCCATGTCATCCTGCTCTGGACAGGCCAACTGCTAAGCTAGGACTTATAAACAGGAGGAAAGACATGCAGCAGCTTCTGTTCTACTCAGAAAATAAAACCTGCTGTTCTGTTTTAGTCAGTTTTGGTGTCTCCACTTCTCAGTCCACTCTAGCTCTGTTTTCTAGGATTATTGTTACTCTAGACTTTGCAATACCTTCTTCAGAGGACATGGAGCCAGCCGCCGTTGGTGACAACATGTGGGATGAGTGGGGCTTCTGCAGTTCCTCCATCTTCCGCAGCTCTGCTGTACACAGTGCCCCACATAGGGGACTGGGCTTCTCGTTTTGCATAGCTTTTTTTTTTCATTTTCATTTGTGGAGCTGGGCCCGAACCCCAGATCTGATGATAGTTCTGAAGTGTTTCAGTTCCTAATTTCTCCCAAACTCTAGGCTCACCTCCAAGTCCTTCAGATGGGAAAGTATTGTATCACATTCGTATTGCCTTTACCTCGGCTGTTCTGCAGCACCGCCAGGCCAAACATCCGTGGGACGGAAGGGAAGACAGGGGAAGGGATAAAAGGTCGGGTCTCCAAGCATTGCACATAACTCATTGAGGGGAATGAAGAACTCTTACATTCATAATTTTACTTGAGTTCAGGCCAGTCAGTAAACGTCCTTATTCTGAAAAATATGTCGCACAGCTACTGAAATCTCACATTTTGTTCTGTCAGCTTTTAATAATCTTTCTTAGATTTTGCTTTTTCTAATTTCTTTCTGACAAGTGCAAAGACATTTACTTGGTCTGACTTAATTTTTCTTTATTCTGTGAACCGTATACCCTTCAGAAAGCAGAAACTGGCTAGTCACAAATGAATTGTCATAGACTGCATGGGGAATGGCTTAGTGAGGAAAAGCAGTTGCTGCTGAAATCCGGTATTGCCTTTTGCCTACAGAAGACTTAAAACTTTGATATCTCCATAGCAAGCTAGTAATAGCAGTGGTTTCGGTTCCACCCTCCAGACAACACACCACCTCCCTCAAGTGGTCAGTGAAATTAGGGTTGTTTTCTCTGCTTCAAGGGCTGTTTTTTGGCACTGCCCAAAGAATGTGTTGAAAAACACACTTTTTAAAAACATTATTAATAGATCAAGTTTAAACCGTTCTGCAGAAAGAAGTATTTTGAATGGTAGAAAGCAATAACAATCCCACAGAAACAAATACTTAGCTGGCATCACTTGGGCACTGTAGGCTTTTGATGAGAAGAGAACTGAAATAGCTGCTTTTTTTGTGGATGGGCTCTAATAACTTTCTGCCTGAGGTTACAGGCATTCAGTTACGGTCACTGCCACGGTGGGGATTGTATAAGCACATAAGCTAATCAAAACAGTGGCACATTTGGAAAAGCAGCACTGTTAATTCTGATAGCTTGCTCAAATCCTCACTGGAATAATTACAGTTTTCTTCTTTTGTTCAAAATGCTCCCCATTTAGAAACAGTTCTTTTGTAATTTGCTGCCTAATATGTGCTTGCAGAACAAACTGGAACAATGCTGGGGAAGAGCTCACGGGAACTCAAACCAGAATTATATAAATTACAAAAACAGCAATAATGATGGTAAGATAAAAACAGAGAGGAAATAGAATGCTTCATACTTCAGGAAGCAAGCCAGGCATGCACTGCTAGGGTTCAGGATAAAATTTTCTCATGGAACAGTATGCTATAGAAGTGCCTTGCAGAGAGATGTACACCCAACACATGAAACAATGCCTTTGTGTGCATGCTGACAATATCCACCATGGCAATGGGTAAAGAAATTCCTGCTCATGCAGCCAAATCATGCTCTTCTACACATCACTGGACACCTGCAAAATTCTGTGGGTTTTATCTATGATGAAACCAAACATTCACACAGACCACTACCTTGTCAGTGCCCAAACACTGTGATTTTCAGCATTACCTCACATGAGCAAAAACTGATAGCAAACACAGAAGTAAAGCAGTTCAGGTAGAACTGAGTGAGCAATGGAAAATCAGGAGCACTATCAAAAATATCTTAATTTATAGTCTGACAAAAAATATCTAAGTAAACCTATCTAACAAAAGACTACACAACACATAGGTTTAGAGAGGAGGCAAAAAACCCAGTGATGCCAAGTCACCAAGCAGTTAAATTAGTTAGTACAGGAAACACAGTCCTCATGTTTCAAGGCCTAAGTCTGTCCCCAGCAGGAGTCAGGAATAAAATTGTGAAGTACGACCAATATAGCCAAATATATTATAAGCATTGCTCTTGCTAGAGGCAATCTACTGTTCTAGGATGTAATTTTTGTGTTTCTTTTGCTGGGCAAAACTGCA
>VZTL01033865.1:68412-84224 GCA_013400535.1 Scopus umbretta | reverse complement strand
AATAACTTTTCTGAATATCTTTAGGAGGCCCCATCTTTTTTTTTTTTTTTTAATGCTGCCTAGCATGTCCCTGTATACCTCTTCCAGACCCTTATGTTAATAAAAACTTGCTTCCGAGTCAGTTGATTTTAGGGAGACTGTAAAAGTCTCAGTCTAAGACATATAGCAAATCATGTTTAACATTACAAAGGAGGAAAAAAAACCATAAAGGAGAAAAACTGCAGTTCCTGGTAGTTTAGGTTTTCTCTGTTTTTTCCTGTGTACATCAAATTTTAGTTTTCAAAAAAAGTCGTGATGGTTTACTACAGGGAGTGTGTTGCTCGGGATTTTTTTTTTGGGGGTGGTGGAGGGAGGAGAGGGGAAGGGAGTGTTTGTACTCAGCTGAAAATCTGTGGCCAGGCATCTCATCCACAAAATCCCTTAGTCCTATGGAATTTCTAAAAGCTGGGTTCCTGCATATATTGTTATTGCCTCTCTGCTTAACATTTTTCATTTTAATCTGTAAGATACGTAGTAGTTGAACAAAAGCGAAAAACAACGGGTACTCCTTTGCCATTTGTTGCTGATTGAATCTTTGGGAAACAGATGAAATGCTAGCTTGATCCTTATTCTAGTGGTAAAAATAAAAAATTATGATGTGAGTCGTCTTAATCCGTTCTCTTTGCCAGTTGTGCTGTCAACTTTGGTGACAGTGTTTCTTCTGACCGGTGGGCACACTTCCTATATAATGTTCTTGTTCTGTTTTTGGAAGTGTGCTTAATAAATCTGATTCCAAGTTGCAGGTGACTTGGCACTGTTACTTGTTTTCTTTTTTATTTGCTAGAATATGATTATTTCATGTAACCTTTTCCTCCATAGGAAACCAACGCAGTTTTTCTATACACTTTATTATATGTCAAAATCATGATTTAGTTATATGATGCTGTATGTGCCAGTGACTTTTGTGACTTCCATGAAGCCAAGGTCCCTCTTCTGGCCCTTGTGTTTTGGTCCTTAGACAACCATCCAATATTGAATAAATTAAATAAATGTTGTAGTGGTAACTTAGCATTGCCGAGTGCCGTGGAAGAGATGCCGTATATTAACAGGAAGAAGGGATCTGATTTTGCAGTCAATAAGTAATGCATACACATGGTATTTATTTATTTTTTACCACAACCCCTTCCCATGGAGTGACGCTTGCACCGCAGTATGTGGCAAAGGATACTGGCGTGTAAGAGGACGGAGCTGCCGGGGCCCCGGTGCAGGTGATGACCGGAGATGGGCACTTGCCAGCAGAATAATTCCCGCAGCTTGGAAATGGCCAACAAAGTGGATGAATGTTGCAGGGAGCTGTGGCTGATAGACCGTAGACTGGGCGCTGCAGACACGCAGCGTTTTTTGAATGGCGATCGCTGAATGTCTTTTGGTTCTAGCACTGTTTCGTAGTTGATCGGGGGAATGATAATATTTCTTCAACCTAATGGAGAAGGATCCCCGCCTAAGAAGAAAATCGCATCTCTTAGGCAGCCAGAAACCGTTGTGAGGGAAATGAGCTGCGTTCTGAGAATATTTAGTTCGTAGCTGAGCACCCATCTGATCGTCTGTGGAGAGCAGCTGCTGCAGACAGTGAAAAGCACCATGTCCACTCTTTCATTTCTGAACAAAGGAAAGCGGCTTCTGACTTTTAGGAAGACTTTAAGCTTTTTATTAAAACTTTTCAAGATGAGAATAAATAATACAAGGAAGTGAAGTAATATTAATAGACTGGGGACTTTATTAATGTACCTCTGGCATGTATCTTGATGGAGTGGAAACAAGAGGCTTATACTTACAAAGAGACTCTAAGAACAGTTACTTTAATTCGCTTATTAAAAGAAAATCGCATTAAGCTTTTGTGTGGATGCTTTTACTTAGCGTTAACATTGGCTTGATTTATTTTAGCTTGAGTATTCAGTTTTGGATGAATTGAAGGCCAGCTTACTGTGGAGAGAGCGTCCAGACAAAAACTTAGTGCTGTTTACTAATTCGCATTAGGTGATTGAGATTAATTTTTCAGACTGCATCTGTGTAGATATGCTCCCAAACCTACGCATCATATTTTTCCTGGTTGGTTTTTTTGGGGTGTNTGTACAACCAGTAACAATTGTTCAACCAGTACCAGTTTTTCTGTTATATAATGTAAAACAGCAGTATTGACACTAAGGTCTGTATTTATTACAGTTGAATTTTAACTGTAATTAAAATGTAGCCAGGATAAAAAATGTTGGCAAGTATTTTTTTTTTGTTATTAAGATGTTTTTCTGTCAATGCAACATTAGGCAAGAATTTGTCATTAGGAGGCTTTAAACTTAGATATGTATAATATTTTTAATATATGAATATAGATTTATATGTTTTTACTATATATTTATACAATTTAAAAAAAAAACACAGTTACAAAGTGTTTGCAGAATGTCCAAGTCATCTTAGTATTGTAGAAGAATCCTGTCTGCTACACAACGTAAATCTACAAGAGCTTATTATGTAAACTCTGGATGAAGGTGCCCTGGACTGAATTTTGGAAGTTCACAAAAGGAAGGAATACACCATAGGGGGTTACTTAATTTAAGATGTTTACAGAAAAACCTCCAAGCTTTTAATGTGTTGGTGATAGTCTGCCAGGAATTGTAAGTGTACGCAGGGTCTGAAATGGGGAGCGGGAAGGGCAAGGATTAAATGTTACCAATTAGAATCAGTTGCTCAGTGGTAAACTGGGTTAGTCGAAACTAGAATGTGTCTAGACTGGAGACTGAAGGAACCATACAAACATCCTCGTTTTTCATTATGTTGTATTAGACGCTGTGATTTAGAAAGGAGGAAAAAACCTCACCGATTCTGATGTCAGCCGTAGTCCATTAAAACTAATTCACTTTGTTCCCTCTTCCATCGTAGACATGGAGATGATTGCTAGTCACTGTTGTTAAAGTCAATAAATACACTGGGCTAGAGAGACCTCTGGCATGGTCCGTTATGGAAATTTCTGTACATGGCTTCATTGAAATGTTTTGCTTTATGGCTGTTCCTTTTAATACTGGTCCAAAGTATTCACTGTTTTACTTTCATGTAGGGTCTTGGGACTCGAGCAAAGTTGTGGATGCAAATATCCTGAACTGAGATGGTACTGAGAATTAAGACCTCAGTGTGATTTGGGAGGCATTAAGTCTGCTTCCTCTGTTTGGGTTTGGTGTTTTTTTTTTTGGTAAGACATTTCAATATAAAGCTCTAATGGTATACATTATTTAGAAGTTGAATTTCCACATGTTTAAAAGAAATGGTTCTTGATTTTTTTTTTTTTAAATTAAAATATGCCCCCCACATGTAAAAGAAACAAAGTGTTTCGTTTTGGAGGGCTGTGAGGTGGTATTTCTTATCTTTCCACGTACCAGACCTGAAAACTGAGAAGGAGAAGATCATTACCTATTTGAAGAGCACACCAATGTGCTGCTTTTTTTTTTTCTTTTTTAATAAAATTATCTGTATTTTCCTCTATACTCAGGGAATATATTCCAAAATAAACTGGAAATTCTAGTTTTCGTACTGTCCTAACTTTCAATCATCTGATTCTTTATTTGTATCTACAATTTTAAAAGCATGTGGCCTCTTTTTTTTAAATGGATTTCTTCCAAGTATGTTCAGGTTCCTGATCCTCTACCTAATTAGTATTGGTAATGCTAAGCAGTCTGGGAAGGTATTTTCTTTGGTTGTTAGAAAGACACGTTAAAAAAAAAAAATACTTCCAGTTTTATGTATGAGTAAGTTTGGGAAGTCCATAGACTAGCATAAGCTTTATGTTTCACTCCTCTGCATCTCGTTCTGTCGTGTGATTTTGTAATGCGTAGTTTCTGAAACATTAGTCATCTGGTCACTGGATATATTGAAATGGGCTCTGGACTGACACGCAGACAGACATGTATTACACATACAGAAACAAACTCTGTTCCTCTTGTGTGTGAGGAAGATTATGGAAAAATTGCACAAATGCTATCCATTGGTAGTACGTGTTCGAACGAGAAACCACCAGCAAATAGTTAGCCATTGTTTGCAGACAACATCTCAAAGGAAAAGTTAAAAATACAGTAAAATTTACATGACGGAGTAACACTGCAAAATGAACTCAAAAGAAAATACTGCTTGGTTGACTAGCTGGCATGCAAGCTGTGGTGTATGGCTTCTATTCATAGAAGTGAAATTAAAGGATGCAGTTAAACACAGTTGTGAAACGTCCAGTCCAACAGCTGCATTTAGTTTGTTTTTCAATTTCTCATTGCCTTTCTTGTTTATTAGCTGTGACTCTGAGGTCAGAATTAAAACAAATATTTTAATGGCAGCATTTATGATGTTGGCAGGGAGCGCTACGGCTTAGTCCTGCGAGTTGGACAAGACTCGCTATGGGTGGTGCGAGGTAGTCCTTTCAGACTTGAGACGGAGTCACGATTGGTGAGACTTTTCAAAGGAGAACGTCTGTAAATCACACAGCTGATAAGCGTCCTGGAATCTGCTTTTTAGTTCCTTGAGCAAACTGGACGTGCTTAAAGGATCTTGGTTCTGGGAGGCCGGGAGGGAGGATCCTTGCATAGCTTTTTACCATGTTAAAAGCGAGCAGAATTCCTCTCTTCGTTTTGACAGATCTGAGGTATAAAGGCCTTTATGAACTGTGATAATTAAAACCAACTTGTGTGTAAACTATACACATCTATTCGTACTATAGAAATTTAGAGTCTGTGGGGCTGTAGCTTTATTTTAGCAAATTGTCTGTACTTCACCCCATTTAAAAGCACATTAGAGACCTTTTATTTGTGCTAAAGCTGAATATTAGTTGCTAAATACATTGTTGTCCACGCTTGTACGAGTTCTGTACAGCCATAGATAATACAATAACAACAGAATCCATAAGGAAGGAAATAAGATCAGTGTTTCAGAAATTGGTTCCAGACAGATAGGTTTTTACCTTATATTTACAATTTCTATTAGCCAAATCTCACGATAAACTCTGTTTCCCCTCCGCCCTCTAGGAAAACAGAAAATTTTATAGACACGCCAAGCTTAATTAAATAGTGAACCTAAAAGTTTTTTGTTTGTTTGGGTTTTTTTAATTTTTATTGAAATGTGGAATGTATGTATTTTTAATATGTAGACTTTTCTTACTAATATCTTGGAGAAGGTAAAAAGTAAATTATTAGGATTTTGAAAGTTACATAGATCAAGGGTTTCATACAGGTTACAGTGATAGAAGTTACAGAATTTCTTTTCACCTTCCTCCTAATAGTAAGACTTTAAATGATGCTGGGCTGTTAAATGTGACAGGAAGCAGTTGGTTCAGCCTTTGAATCTAGACCAGCTGCTCCTCTTGCTATAGCAAATGTTATCAAGAGGCCTGGAAATAACCGAAGCTGCTGTTTTTTAATTCTGTCTGTACCTGTAATATTTTTTTTTAAGGCAAAAATATATTGCCTACGGTAGTATCTTTTGTCTACAAAATGTGGCTCATGCGGGACAGAAATTTTGAGAAGATTAGCTGAAAAAGGAACTTATTTCTCCGGTTTTGGAGTCAGTGTTGTAGCTGACACATGGATTCTGTTTACTTGGTATGGTTTAGGGTCATAAAATTGGGATTTTCTAGGATTTATGGAAATATGAAGCACAAAGATGGATATTCGTTTTTAGGTTCACTTGAGTTATTGATTGGACCAGATTTGACACAACAAATAAATGTGCGTTTTACCCAAAGGCTGCCTTTTCCTAGAGATACTGAAAGAGAAGAGGAAGTTGCACTGTGTATCAAGGCGTAACTAATAAATCACAGTTTTTACTTTCCATGTTTGAGATTTTGATTCCAATAAAACCAGTGAAGATATTGATACAATCAAGTTTTAAAATGGGAATAATGTATTTTGTGATTGTAAAACTTCTGTTTGTTGCCTAAGAAAGTGCTTTCTAGTTAAGGAGATTTTTGTCACTGATACCTAGACGTTCTCCGAAACGTATGACCGAGCGTAGCTGGTTCCTTTTCTTTTCATGTCTAGGAGAATATCTTATAATCGATTGTAGGTATTCCAATTCAAAGCAATATTTACTGTATGCCAAAATTATTGATCATTGCACAGGTTAATCGTGGGGTTTTGCAAGCTTTTTGTATGATAGAGGGATGATAGCTGTGGTTTATAGGTTAAATTTTAGATGGTTGGTGACAGTTTTAATGAACACTTTAAAGTCATATTCATTTTATTGTCTCTAACATAATTTCATTCTGTGCAATTCACTAGTTAATGGATAGTCTGTTCATTTATCTAGCGCATGGGTCAATAAGTTTCTTACTCCTCTCCCAGTAGAGGGGAGGAAGGGCCAGATCCTCTCTTGCTCGCAAAGGAGGGTATGTTTTACATCATTTGCTCTCCCTGGCATACGCGTTGTGGGATCGCAGTTTTAACAGCGGTCCCGCAAGTGGAGGGTGCTGCAAGAACGCGCGCAGGCAGCGGTGCTGTGTGCTCAGCGTGTGGATGTGCTGCCTTCCCTCCCAGGCAACGCGAGCTTTTTTTTTTTTTTTCCCTTTCTTTTTTTTTTTCCCCTAACGTAAGGCAGAAGGGAAGTTACAGCCTACTTGTATTTTACGCTGGGCTACGCCTTGGCATACGCTGCAGAAAGAGAATTGCATATGAAAACTAGGTAGAAAACGCCATTTGTTGCCTGTTGCAGTTAATGTGTACGTTTTAGCAGCATAAACTGTCTCAGTCAGGATTGTGGTGGAGTCAGTGGTGGTGAGGCAAGAAGAGAATGTGCCGTATAAAACCGAGAAATCTCCACGCTTTCTGGCTGCTGGATTGGTGCAGCAGTTCTGTAAGTGGGTGTTAGGGGGAATAACCTCGGTGTCTGAAGTAAAATCCCCCACCTCCAGTTGAACTCTGGTAGCGTTTTTCCAGGCAGTGTTTCTGCCAGGTTGCTGAGATACTTACTTCTCAGCCCGTATAAAAATTTGAGACAGTTAATTTTTGTTCTTGAAGCTGGCACCATTCCTTACGAACATTTAGAGGGATGCCAGCTATCCAGTGTGGTGACTAATCATGCGGCTGTATTTCCTTTGATTTTATGTATTCTTCTGTGCCGTTGAATTGGGATAGTCTTACACAAGGAAAGGACAACTTCTGGCTTATCCTGGGAAACAGAACCAGTCTATGCTTTGCTGAAGATAAACTGTATAAATCAGACCTTCACGGGACAAACATACTGCTCTGCTGTTTTTAACCTTTCCACAGGAGGGTTCTTTGCAAGCCTCGTACTGATAGCTGTAATGGTCTTTGGTCACAAGGTCTTAAGGATGATTATGTGGGAATAAGTGAAATGTGAAAATGTGTGTGTATATATATATATATGTCATTTTCACAATTTATAGATAAAGTAAGGCGTAGAGAAACTACCTCTAAATTTTAGGTATGTCCGCTAATTCTGAGAGTCTCGATAGTCAAATACCAAGTTTGATTTGGGAGAATGCTAGGACATTTATTACGGTTCTGTCCATCTTTGATGTGAACTGCAGTGCTGCTCTTCCTCTGTAGTTCCACTTCCTATAGAAGCCTGAAGTTATGCAGGCTAATGTGGTGAATAATTTTGGAAGTTAGGCTGAGCTACTGAGACAGGCAGATTGGGAAACCGTACGTAGGTCTGAGTTCCTCTTTCACCTGTGATGACTGGTGAAATCGGACCTGGTCGTAGCCTCCTGTTCTCCATACGGGGTTCCTAACGTCTCTCCTTTCCAAAGGAGGTAGTCCAGGCGCTGCGGGCACTGTGGTTGTTACGGCAGGCTGCCGTTCAGATGGACGTGCCGCCTCCTTTCTCTCTTGTGTGGCGCATTTGGCACAGCCTTTGACATGAATGCCTTCAAGAAGTCATAGCTGCGTAGTAACTGTGACAGTGCAGGCCAGTAACTTAGCCCGTGACTGCAGGGATCTCCCAGTTTCAGATTTTCACTTGTGCTGTTGATCTGGGACTAGCCAATTTGGACTTGGACTATAGCGTTAGACACTGCTGATGAGCAGCAGAGCTTTCATTTCATTGCTTTTATTCCTTGTTGCTGGGAGCATACCTATAAACGTATTTATTACTTGTATTTGTTTGGGGAATCTGGTTAAGAGTAGAAGCTTGCGCATCTATTTGAAGTGTGCTTAGTTCTTAATCATTCCTCACTGTAACTGTAAGGTTTGTGCCTTGTTTCTCAGTTAGGCTGGGGAGGAAAGGCTTCGTTGCCAAGAACTATATCTACAAAAAATCCAGTAGGTGGCTGTGGGTAGCCAGGAAAGATGAGAATTATCCTGTATTTGGATTTTTTAGAGGTTGTGCTTCAGTTGCCAATTTGTTAAGGCAAATAACCAGACTTACAGCCTCTGAAAAGGACATTTTGTTACAAAAGCTTAGTGGTGGTCTTCTCTTGGGACAGCGCTTTCAATAAAAGCTTTTCGCTACAGGTCTAAAATGTATTCATAGAAGTGTTCGCCAGCTACAGATTCTCTCGTGGCTTCTTACAATTTTAGGGGGAGCAAAAGACGCAATATTTTTCAGTACAAGCCCTTAAAAACAAACTGGAAATACTATAACTAAGTAAAACATTATTGTAGCTAAGTACACCCTCTGTTTGGCGGTAGCACCAACTTTTAAGTTGGTGGGACGGGGGGAGGGACATTCTAATATGGGTAAGTAATATGTATTACACGCATATGTGGAGCAGAAAAGTGTAAATTCATACAGCTACCCCACAGGTTCGGAATGGGATGCGTTCTTGGACGGAGATAGCTTCTACATAAGACAGGAAAGGTACAGGATGTAAGACCTGATCCTCACGGAATGAAGGGCAAGGTGGTAAGAAAGATTCCAAAGAAAGAGGTTTAGAGAGGAAGAAAGGAGTTCTCAGTGAACAAGAAGTGGGAGACTTTTCAGGCTGTGGTAGTTGACTGAATGAATAGTGGCATAATTCCAGCAGTCCAAGGGAGAGGGGATAGAAGAGAACTTTGCAAGCAGTGTAGAAAATAAAGAGCAGAAATCAAGGCTATGGGTACGATTTCAAGCCCGCTTACTGGAAGAGGACAGGTTAAAAAGAAGGGTGTGTTGAAAAGGAACTGTAAGAACTTCACACTTGTAAGGTTAGGGACTGAAAGCTAATTTTAGGAAAACAGAAGGACTGAGAAGCTGTTACTCACTCAAGGTCACACAGTAACCCAGTGCCAGAGAAGAATATTACACAGGATCCCTGATTCTTAATCCATTGCCGAAACCAGTAAATGACATGTCAAATTCGGTTCATTTTTGTACTTGGATTTTTGTTGTTGTTGTTCAATTATGGTGATTTTAATGTCGAAGAGTGAAACTTTTCAAATAAGATACTCAATTAGTAAGTAGCCAAAAAGTGCTGCTGTTTTATAGATATCTGGGGTTTTTTTTCTGTTAAATGTGGTAAATAAATGATCTGCTTTCCAGAAGTGTTACTCCTGCCAGCTTAGCAGCTGAGAGCTGTGAAGTGCAACACATCTAAAATTTTAAATAATTACGCTTCCTTGGCTATGAAAGAGCTTTTCCACCCATTAATAACGAGAAAATTAATGTTGGACCAGCAGTAAAACAGATTAAACTGTATACCCCTTTGGATGCCTGACTGCACCTTTAACGGACCTGAAATTCCTCTGATTATTTAAATGTTCTATATTGAAATGTGATGGTGGCCTTGAGTTAATAGTTAAAGAGGTTTAAATTGGAATGTCTCTGCAGAAGTTTTTCCCATTGATCAGAGCAAGCGGGCAGAAAAATACGTTATGTGGTTGTTGGGAAGCACTGATAGTGCCTCACAGATTAACAGATGGGTTTGGGTTTTTTTTCTGATTTTCCTACCTAAGGTGTACAATCACTCTTTTATTAAGCACATAGATTAGTTGAGGTTTGGAGATACCTTTTATAATGGCAAGTGCTATGTAAGCTGACCTACTGCAGCACTGATAGGGCTGCATGCAGCCAGCACCTCGTCTGTGCTTGGACTTTTATAGTGACTGCAACTTTCTTCTCGAGTTTGCAAGATTAATCTCATTCTGGAACATCACCCTCCTGGAGGCGTCATCTGGAGCAAAATAAGCTGTAATTAATTAATGACAGAATAAGCATTTGCTTTTTCGCTGCTTATTTTGACTTTTGTTTTTCAACTTGAGTCGTTGCCTTTGAAGACAAATGTATTAAAAATAATGTAATGGCATCATATTCGATGAATTGCAATTGCAAAGACTGTGTCTCTATACCATACATGCTGGGCCAGAAGGTGAGAAATAGTTTGTTATCTATAGCTTGCTATCATTGCTTTATGGTTTGTTTGTGAAGGAAAAGTGTCGGCAGTGGAATTTTTTGGCATCAAAAGTGTAAATTTAGTCTGTTTGAACACGAAGCGTGCTTTGAATGACGGCAAAAAAATTGTCTCCTCCTCATGATTAGTCAGGTTGACATCACCGAGAATGCCCTCTTCGTGAAATCATTTCAGTGCGGTTCTCTTCTGTACTTTTTAATTCCATTTGTGTACGTTCTTCTCTTTTTTCTTCTTAAATGCCTCCCTGCAGGAAACTTAATTTTCTTTTTAAAGAAATCCTCGCCTAATTCTGGAGCATTTGCTACCTGAAGGTGGAAGACTTTAGGATATACTGAAAATTGAGGAAATTCGTGATCATTTAAATTCCCTGGTAAATAATTACTACATTTCAGATAGCTATGATTTAAAAAGAAGTCTTGTTTAAAAACATTCTTAAATAAATAAAGTCAGTCTTTGTTTGCTGTGAGTTGACCCCTGGAAGCACACTGAACAGGATCTTGAATCTGAGGAGAGATGCTTATGAAATCCTGTAATCAGTGCTATACAGCATCATGTCATTTGGGTGGAAGAACTGTATTTAAAAGAGGGCCAGTATGGTGATTTGCAGTGCATTAATTCTCCTATTTTTAGATTCCAGAAATACAGGATTATCAATAGCTTAAATCCGTCACTACTTAACTTTTTAGAAAACTTCCAGATTCATATTTTTTCTAACCTAAGCGTTTAACCTATTATCCCCAAAGAAATTTATCCCCAGATCAGGATGAAGTGGTAGGTAGCGGGCAGAAGTTCCTAGCAGGTTTGAAAAGAGCCCGTTTCCTCTTTTGAAGATCTGATATTTGGGGAGCGGGAAGAAGACAGGAGATGTTTCTCTGTCATTATCAAAGCGATGGCTTCGTGCAAATGAGATACTGTACTGCTGGAGAAGTGCGATTAAATCTCTGGGCTTCATCACCTACTTTTTGCTGCCAGCAGAAGTCACATAGCAAAGAATCGATTTCCACCTATGTACCATTTATAAGCTTTTCTCATTACTACCAGAAAGTCTTGCTTTGATATGAGGCCTTGAGGAGGATGGTCTTAGGCCTCCTATCTCTGTATGTCCCGTTTCTGTAATTTTTATAGTGGTTTCAGTAATTTTTCTAGTCTCCTACTCCTCGCTTTTAAGAGGAAGGAAATATTAGGGTCTCAGTTTCTTTAAGCATTAAAAACGTACAGTTGTCCTAATCTAATATTATCCATGGTTGCTTTCTATGCTACTGCAGAAAATTTCACAGTTTATTGAAGGGTGGTTCTTTAGTCACCTTTTTATGATCATCTTTTTATAGACGTTTTAGTCACCCTCTATAAAAATTGTACGTTTTGTTAAAATTTGTCAAATTTGCAGGTAAATAAGGTTAATTTTAATATAAAGCAGAATATATTGAAGAAGCATGTGGGCATGCTTGTAAACGTTGATTTGTTTGGGTATCACTATTGCTGAATATACTCCGTTTTGATACACGCTAGATGTATAAGTAATTCCCAAATATATTAACATTAGTATCAAAACAGTCATTTAGCACAGGCGGCATTGTTAAGGAGTTGTTAACTTCCTTTCGGATTAAAGACGCACAACTGTATGAAAAGGGTAAAACGATTTCCTATTGCAGTTAGTGGCAAAAGCTCTGTCGACTGCAGGGAGGTCAGGATTTTACCCTCGGCAACATTTGCTTTATTGTTATTCCAATGAAAAGAGAAAAAAAAAAACACATGATAGTATGTTTCAGCAGTAAAAATGTTTACTGCAATCTCTGCAACTGACAAACCCCAAAACACTAATGTAACTGTAGTGGCTATGGTTTTGTATCCCTTTTGGAGGAATTACAAGCAGGGTTAAAAGAAAAGGGAGTCTGTTGCCTTTGATCTTTTGCCTTCATTGACTGAGCTGCCCTCACTGTGCGTCCTTTAGTTTCGGGAGGGAGAACCCCATCCTGATGAAGTTTTTGTATTTATTGGGCCATCAGCTGCAGGCAGCTAGCGTCTGAAACTGGGGAATAGCTCTTCAGTACCGTTGAGCCATCTGCTGAATATGGTAAATGTCTGATGGTTTCCATACACCCACCCCAAGCTCCAAATACTCAGATGAAATAGATAATTGTCCTAAGGGTGTGACAGTGTATAGAGATCTCCAGTCATAGGTAATTATTTATTCACAAAATAATTCTCTTTCTTTTGGCTTGCTGGGGGGGGTTAATAGGTATTTTTAAATATTTTGGATATCTTTACATACTCGTGTTTATTTTTTTGGTGAATTTTATTGTTAAAATCAGATTCTCCTTCTTTGGTTAGGTTTTTTTGAGACCAAATTTTGCAACCGTGGCATATGTGTTACACTTGGAAGTATGCATGGGCTTACCAGCACTAATGTTTGGGCTATATTTTGACTAGCATCAGTCTCAGAGAGGAGTTAAGGGAGTATAAATAAAGCTACTGTTCGTAGGTCAGGTCATATGTTTCATAAAACCACGGACCGTATAAACTTTGTCACATCTTAACAAGATACGTACGCGACTGCTTTTGCAAGAGAGCTGCAGTGGAATAGAAATCTGTGCAATTAGCACGCAGAAGGGAGAAACGCCGAGCGAAATGCGTAGGGACTGAACGAGGAGCGACTGTAAGTCAGCACGGTTCCACCGAGCTCCCTGATCCTGTCATTTGAAAACCTGCAAAGCGTAATGTTAACGTTGCGTGGTATCTATGCTCATATTTAACAAATAAAATCCGAGCAGTTGTTCGTATTGTTTAATTGCAGTTTGAGTAAATAGCATATTTGTGCAGTGGCTGTGCAGGTCTCTATATGGCTATGCATGCATGGAAATGTAAGCGTTGCGTTCTTAAGTTAACAGTATCTGTGTATATACGTTTCCTTCATGCAGATGTATGCCTGCTTTCCTGACATTTGTGCCCTCGGTGTTTTTAAAACAAATCCAACACAGCTTGAACGTGTTGAGTTCTTCAGTGTGTAATTACAGAATGACATTGTTTTGGAAGGCGGAAAAAGCCTTCTGTTACTCTGAAAGATGGCATTATTTAAAGTGAAGTTACTCACGAAACTTAAACCCAAGGTGAAGTTGTGTGTACCTCGTTTGTATGCATATAATAAACAACTGTGCAATTAGATAGGTGTTATAAATAGGATGTGGTGGAGATGCTTAGGCTTAGGTTTCCTAGGTTTTATAACAAGTACCCAACTGAGATTTGCTGCTCTCTAATTTTGCCGTTTGGGCTAACCAGCTGACGCCTAGTTGAAAAGAGTTATGTTCCTACAAGGCCACAGAAGCCTTAGTATTCAGTCTCCGTCTCCTTCGGATCGTGGAGAACTCTGTGTACCATCAGCAACTTCAATCCCACCCTTTAGGCCAACCCTCATCTATCAAACCCGGGCTGCGAGAGAGCGAGAGGAAGCTCCCAGATAAACATACAGCAGCGCCTAAACTCCTAATCACTCTGGGCTTCCGCTTCCAGGCCCTATAATTAGAAGTCCTTCTTTTCCTTGTATTCCCAGTTGACGCAAATGCTTTTTGTGGCTTGGCACCTCATTTAGGGCGTGGGCTTAGTTTATGGCCAGGCCAGAGTCTGGTTTAGTCTTCTGATACTGCATAAATAGCTCTTAACCCACAGTCTGCATCTGTACTAGTTTTTCCTTTTGTGCATATATTCTCTGTATTTTGAACATTTCTACCCTGAAAGAATCTTATTGTTTCCCAAACAGAGCACGTGAAAAAGTAGGAGGCTGTAAACGAGGGCAAATGTATCTGTTCAGGTAGAACAAAGCTTCGGTAAGTTCCTTTCCATCTAGGGTAGCTGTTCCTTTTAAACTGGATTTTCATCATCTCTGTGGATTTGAAAAACCGCACGGTAAAACAGTCATTAATTTAACCTAGCTGCACCCCTCCTATTATGGATAAGCAAAATCAAAAGTTTTGCAGTGAGATACATACTAAGTAAAATCTGCTTTACACATAAATTTCCACTGGGTTCTGTGTATGCAAGACTTTCAATTGATTTCAGATGTTATCTGTTAAACAGGGATTAATGCCAGTTTGAAAAATAAGCAGGAAATCCTGGAGAATTATTCACTTTTCATCTATGATTATTCATACATAAAGTACATCATAAGAGAAAACATTTTGGACTGAACTTATGACAGCTTTAACCCATATTTCCGCCTAAACAACTTTTGGGGAAAACTGTCACAAGGTCTTTTAGAAAGCTGAGTTGAAGTTTCCTGCGCTTGAAAGTGAAAGTGAGGTAACGACCAGGATTCAAGTTCATGTTTCTCTGCTGGGATTAGGTATTTCTGCTGGGGTGGCGCAGCGGTGCGGCGGCCTTTTGTTGCAGGGAGATGGAGAGAGAAACGAAATGGCTGAGCTGTAGTAATTGAAAACTGGGATTCTTCAGTGTGAAGTAATGAGCGCTGGAAAATACCGCACCAAACCCCAAGTCAAACGTTCTAAAACACCGGTGATTTATCGTTTGAATAACAGTAGTAAGAAAGCTCTTTCAAAATGCTGGTTTTTAAATACACATTCTTTCACATCTGTGGTATTGTGCTTGGGACCTCTGTGTTGATACAAGTTCTGCAAGTATATATTTGTATTTCAAATGCAAATGTGAGTGTGAAAGGTCCTCCTTTAACTTACTGAAAAGTAGTCGCTAATGTAAGCGAGGGGCCTGTTTTCCTTCGGCTTTCATCTAATAAAATGCATTTATTCCAAACAGTGACAGACAGCAGGATTTTAGATTAGGCATGCAAAATTGCCAAATCAGATACCACCCATCTTTCTATTTCGAAGCCAGTTCCTTTCCACCCACAAATGTGTTGTCTTTCACCTCTGTACTCCTTCAAGTTAGCAAAACCGAAAAAACCCCGCCAAACCCGAACACCACAACCCCCCCAAAACCCGAAGGCAACGCACGTTGTTAGGGACCCAAGAACTAGGTACATCACGGGGAACCGATCAGACCTGCGGCTAGGCAAGCACGTTCCACGACTTCCTTCGGTTGTGGCGTACATCAGCAAAAGAACAAACGGGTAACACCGCGTGCTTGATGGATTTGCGTGGTGTGCGTTGTAGTGTATGGTCTCAAAGTGAGCTCTCCAGCAACGCCCCACGTAGGGTAAGTAGAGATTATGGCTTTGGGAAAAAGCCTTTGCGAGGAGAAGGGCAAAATTGTATCATGTCTGCATCCTGTGGGGTTTATTGCACTGTCCGCAGACACCTGCGTTTCTAGCCAATATTGGAAACGAGATACCGGTTAGCTAAACAACGGATAGATTTGATGGACAGCGCAGTATGGTAATTCCTGTGTTTTCACTGGCTCATGATTATTACGCAGCTTTCTGTCTCCAGCTTCCAGACGGATTTTTGGCTCGTTTAAAGTTGTTTTTTGGGTTTTGGTTTTTTTCTTTTTTTTT